>PVHY01001485.1:83435-156424 GCA_004024945.1 Uropsilus gracilis
TCCCCTCCCTCTCTCTCTCTCTCTCTCTCTCTCTCTCTCTCTCTCTCTCTCTCTCTCTCTCTCTCTCTCTCTCTCTCTCTCTCTCTCTCTCTCTCTCTCTCTCTCTCTCTCTCTCTCTCTCTCTCTCTCTCCTTTCTGCAGTGTTGTTCCTAAGAAAGAAAAGGCCAACCTAACTGATAATTTTTTACACCTCCGTGTATTCATAAAGATTCCCGATAGGAAGATGAGGAGGGGCAGAGACTAATTTTTTGCCATTTTGTCTCCGGGACACATTTCACCCAAAAGACCAGCACTTCAAAAACATTTCGAAAATCAAAGTTAGTCCAGTTCTGGGTAAGGAAGAAAGGATTTTTATGCACACACCATAAGAAAAGGAGAAGCTGCTGAAATGCTTGGAGACAGAAGACAAGGAGAAGGCTTTTTTGAAAAACTTGGTTGTCAGGGCTGTCTGTAAGAAATGAGGTGGCCCTGTGATGTTATACCGTTGTCAGAGCTAAGGGATTTGGACGACAACCAGATCTAATTCCTTTCCAGGAGTCATACTCAAAGATCTAGGCATTCTCCAAAGGGAAATCTAATGTATGTGTGAGAGAGAAGTGTGCTAAGCATACTATGTGACAACTGACTAGTCTCCTGGCTGACATTATATCCCCTAAAAATAAAAAGGAGCCATTTCAACCTGGTCTGTGGCCTCTGTGCTGAGACTAATTGGTTTCCACGTCTGGAAAGGAAGGCTTGTTGGAGCTCCTATAAAAAAAGATCAAACGGAATTCACTTGGAAATATTTCCCTTTTACAATGGACTTTCCTGAAACTTGAATTTTAAGTAACTCATCTTTTATGCCCGGACTGAAATGAAGAGGGAAATAGTCTTGTTAATGTATTTGTTTTATTGTACAGTGTCCAGGATGCTGGTCTTTTCTGCTGTGTGGAGATAAAGAACAGTAACTCGCCTTGTCCAGCAAAATAATCAGTGATATTGACATTAAAGAATGTCAAAGATGAAATTAGGGGTGAGGGAGAGGCTTTATATTTTGGGTTTGTTTGTTTGTTTTCCTGCCCAGTAGAGAACACCGACTTGGTGATGTTTTTGAAGAAATGGTTGGTTTTGTCTCACTTACTCACTAAGTTAGCAATATACTCCTCTTATGTAAATGGTTTGAAATGTTAGTGTGATCTGGGCTGATTTAATCAGTCCCTCAACCCCTCCCCCTAAAAAAAAAGTCATCTCAAGCCAAATCTCTGCGAATTTCCTCCTTTAAAAGCAAAAACTTAGTGGTAGTCAATCAAAAGAGGCAAACTAGTTTGTACCTGATTCTGAATCTAAATATGTATACAGACAATAAATAACAATGAGTGCTGCTTTAGTGGCACCGTTTTATAGGCTATTTAATGCTATAAAAATCAAGTGATTGATCCTCCACAAAGTTGATGAAAATGCATATGTCATTGTACTGAGTGGGGGAAAATTGAGGCAAAAGCCTTAAAATGATAACTTGCATTGCAGGAAAAAGGACCCCCTTCCCCAGCCAGTCCCTGATGATCAATTAATTATCCAATGATAGAAGCAATGACCAAGCTATATTAAGGTTATGAATTTTTATTCCCATTAAGCTACCAAACTAAAGAAGCTGGAGAAATGTAAATGAATTTAAATAACAAATCAGGAACAAATACTTCGCATTCCATAGATTAGGCACGCTGCATTTTGTTAAATCATAGTCTCTATCAACAGAGCAATCTACACTAAAAGCTTGTTTTAGAAATGATTGATATGAGTTGTCTCTGTCCCCTCACATCAGTTTTGAAACTCCAATCTCATTTTACCAAAAGTTAAATGCTATAGGCTAGGATTTATTTTTCTAATAAGTGAGCCTACAATCTTTATTTTCTATTGTTGTTAAATTCAATTTTTATTGTTTATAATGGAAAACAAAAGAAGGATAACAATCAAATGTCAAAAGTTAATGATTGCTTCTATGCACATATTACGAATTTTTTCCCATTAATGGAATGTAAATCTTGGTCTTTTCTCCAGTGATTTCCTCTATGGAACTGGCAAATATGCTTCCTGGTAGCCCACTGCAATTACAAAATACCTTCTCAGAATGTATTTAGGGAAGAAAATGAGAGAGGGGAGCTGGGAGAACTTTGGGTGGAAACTTGGAAAGTGAAGGATACTTGCCTTGAAAGCTCCTTACTTTATTTGGAGTTGGTTTTCATTCTTCCTATGAAAGCAGGTTTTCCAAAACTTTGGAGACACCTATATAACTTACATCTGGTTTAATCCTGAGATTCTTCTTCAGAAAGGAAATTCACTGAAAGAATTGCATGACATTGAAATTATATTCATCAAACTTACTCTAAAAACAAAGGGTAACTATTTCACATCTTGTTTACTTTAGATTGCAGAGTTTCAATTTCTAGCAAAAGATAAGCAATTTGGCATAAAAAATCAGAGCTAGTTAATGGAACTAGCAGGTGATACAACTAGAAAAAAAATCTGTGCCAACAAACAGCTTCATTTTAAATTCCTAAAGTCCTTACATTTTTTGGACTTGTTTCAAATGTCTTCATTGCAACTATCTGTGTTCTTCATTCTTATGCATAATACAGACTATTGAAAGTATTTGTTAAATGACTGGGTGGGTTAGTAAATGAGAAAGTGAATAAGGGAATGCATGCTTGCAAGAGGTAGGGGAAGGGAATCCACATCAGGTGTGCAGGAAGGAAAGCAGGGACTTGATACCTAGAGCATAATAGCTGAGGACCTTCCATGGAGTTCAGATAGCTACCTTTGGGGGGAGGGTTGCTAATATATTTAGAAACATGAACTAATACATAAGTCTGAGAATTGATTTCCTCATAGAGAAACTAAAGACTTTTCTCATAGCATATTCATTTAAAGGCAGTCTTAAAAAACAGTAATCGGAAACAAAAAAAATCCTAAAAAATTGGTACTCAAAACTTAGAGATAATGTGCCAAGATATATTTACAAATTAAACATAAAATTAAACTGATTCTTTAGCAGGTCCTTTTTCATCTTCAAGGTAAATATATAATAAATCTTGTCTTTGTATCAAAAATTTCCTTTTGTTAACCAACATAATTATAACCAAAAAGACTCAAGAAACACAAGAATTGATGAAATTTTATTTCACAAAGTACATTTCACATTTCAAAATACATTTATCATAGAAGGGCTAAATTTGATGTAACAGCAGCTTAAGTCATATGCACAGAGGCAGTGGAAATTTTAAAATTTTGCAGAAATACTTGCTAGTTCTTACCTCACTAGACAATATCTAGCATATATCAGACATAAATCAGACCAATATTATATATGTAATAATAATCTCCATAATTAAATCTAAGCAATGTACTGAGCATGTATGAATGTGTTTTCCTTCTTAATAGACTATGCATGATTTTTGTTATCAAAGAATGTTTTCTGAGTCCTTCTCCATGTTTTGATCCAAATTTTGAAACAATGATGTTTGAGGTAGGTTGATTATGGTGGAAGAGAATTCACATTGAAGTAAAAGTCATGGTAATCTCTTTTGAAAGATGGACAGTGTGGAAAATGCATAATAACCTGATTAAAGAAAATGTATGTGAGGGTTTTCAAATTTAGCAATTTGATAAGCTAGTGTGGGGAACAAAATAAATCACCATTTACTCCACTGGATTCTTATCATTCTGAATGCCTAATCAGAGCAGCATCAAATGGATGAACAAAAAAACAAACAAACAATGAATTTAATGATGCATATATGGAGAATTCAAATAGTTGTAAATGGACTAGACCAGAAATATTTATCCCAGCACATCAACAATAGCAAGGGGTAGACTTCACATGAAAGGAGAGGGTGACTTCATCCTTACTCTAAGAGTAAAGATGACATTTTTGGTGAGAACATGTTTACTGATAAACCTAGAATTGAATGAGACTCCCCAAACTACATTCTTTTGGGTCATAAACAAAGAATAGTCTAGACTAGTTCTTGAGTAGGGTGGGGTGAAGGACTTGGGCAAGAGCAGAAGCTACTCCTAACCTTCAGGGCCCTCATTGCTCTCAACCCCTAGCAATCTGTGTTCTTTAAATAATGGCAATAGATCTCCTGAGACTCACAGTCTTGTTTGACTTGGAATTCTCACACCAAGGTAGCAGAAAGCCTATTTTGGGCCTATTGGAAAAAAGATTTATCTTATCCTTTTAGGGGTATTGACCCTATACTAACATAAAATACATCAAAACTTTGAGTTAGCAATATATAATGTAAGTTCTCAAAAAAATGAATGAACTCAATCTTTAAAAATTGATTTTGAGGACCCAACAATACCAAAAATCCCTTTCGTTAAGTATTACTAATGTAGTAGTCTGATTATTTAACAAATATCTTTTAATCTCTGCTCTGTACTGGGCAGAGTACCTAAACCATATGGATGCTCTAATGATGCCAAAAATATTTTTCCCTTTACATTATGAAGTTATTAATCTCCTGAACCTGAGAAGACACTGCTGTTAAGTAATCATACAAAGAAATAAAAATTGGGTCTCTGAAAAGGAAAGTCAGCCAGTATAGAGAAAACATAAAATAGGGAAATTTTATGCCCTCTCAGATTTTGTAAAGAATTCCCTAATGGAGAAAAGGAATACAAAGACATTACAGAAAATAAAGGGAAGCAGGGTGCAGGGTGCTGGGTGAGGAACTGCATGGAACATGTGCACGAGGTCTAGTTCAGAACTGTAGGTAGAGGCTAGAACTGACCAGCCACATTAAAGACATTTGAAGGTCACAGCTAAGGCCCTGTTCAAGATGTTTGACTTTATCCTGAGGGCAACTGGAAGCTGTTTAAGGATCTTAAGTAGAAAGGCTAACATGATTAGATTTGTGTTTTGAAAAGGTCACTCTTTCCCCAGCGTGGAGAATGGATTATAAGGGGCAAGAGTGAACATAGGCTGTTAGGAAGCTGTTGGGTCATTGGATTGTAGGTGAGGGTAGCCTCCACCAGGACAGTGGGGAGATGAGACATGGAGAGACCTGAATGGATTCAAGAGATTAGAACACATTTTACATAATGAAAACAAAGATTACCAGAATCTTGAAATACTGGCTGAAGACCTGGTGATATCTAGCCAGAGAGACTGAGAACTAAATTTACCCAACTTCCTTTCTTAAACCCTTCATTCCACTCACATATCAGCCTTCTTTTGTCTCAAAGCCATCTTCATTCATTGGCACAACCTACATACACCATGAAGTGTCAGAAATTAAATATTTTCAAACATACAAATTATAAAACTTCATCCCCAATTCAATGTCCCCCTACCTATTTTGGACTTGTTATTATTTCATATACAAATATGAAAGCAGGAAGTAGGTGTAGTTTTTCTTTTTCTTTTTTTTTTTTTGATGTTTCTCAATGCAACATCAATTCCATGACTGTCCTCATCAGAACTAAGTTCACTTATAATAATATTCCAAGCAATATTCTTGGGAATTCCTAGTAACTGGTTTTGTTTTTTTATTTTAGTGAAATCTTTAAAGAAGTAGATATGCTTTCAGAGGAAAAACTAAACACTGACCACAAATAGGAATATTGGTTTTGGTGCAGGTTTTATTCCACAGGGATTCAATCAGTCTTCATCAACCCATTGTAAGGAAGATATCCTAGTTACTGAATTCCTTTTTCTAGGTCACTATGGCCCTTTCTGACCGCTCAGATTGCCAAAAATAGATGCAGTGGAAATAGATACAAACAGTTTAGGATTTTTATATTGGCAACTATATTTCTAACTTTACTCTTTGTTGGCATTTTTATATTTTGAAAATTCCATCACTGTCTTCTTTAGCTCTCATGAGTTCCCATAGTGACTTCCATAAACAAAGTACTATCCATACATAAGTGAACAGTTGAATAGCCAAGATCTAGGGCATATGGGTTTACTAAACGCATACAATAAAAGGAAGGGTCCTGGAAGGCAGTTTTTAAACAAAACATGGGCTCCATTTCAGGCTTACTATAGAAAGAACATTAGCTCCTTTTCTATTCATTATTTATTTCTCCTTTTCTATTCATTGTTTTGTAAAACTGAAAAATAGAACCCAGCAAAAGGAAAAAAGTAAAATTCCCTGGAAAGTCATTATTCCAAAATATTCACCTACATTTTGTTACAAAAATGGAATAAAATCAGGAATGTAGTTAAGTATATGGTGTAACAATTGAGAAGACAGCAGTGCTGGAATTCCATTTCAGCCTCTTACAACCTGTGTTATACCTTGGAGAAGTTGCTAAAATTCTCTGTGCCTCTTTTGTAAAAAAGGAGATATTAAAACTACCTAAGTGATAAAGATGTTACATGGAGTTTAAGTGAGTTAATATTTTTAAAGAGGTTAGAAAATGCTTGATTATATAAAATAATTTTGCAGTTTTATAATCCACTTTTAAGTACTTTTATTACAAAATTAATATACAGTCCTTATCAATAAATTACATATAGAAGTATATTAAGAAGTAAAAGTTCTCATCTTTCTCCCTCCTATCTTACCACCTATCTAGCCAGTTCTTTCAGTTGAAGTGAAAACTGTGAGCATCTTTTCATATCATTAAATATCCATGACTCCCTGAACTTCTCTAAAAGAAGTGCTATACATGCTATGATTTCCTAATACCCAACAGTCTATATTCCACCTTATTATAATATGCATTTATTATCACCACAGATGCACTCTTTAAGATTCAGTAATCCTAAAATATATCAAGGGAACCTTTTTGATATTCATATTCATGACAATGATTGAACTGATCTTTGAAAAACTGAAAGATTTGCATTTAGTTTACCGTTAGCTTAGCACTGATTATATTAGTTCCTTTTTTATGAGGCAAGAGCAATATTTTAAATACCATATTAAAGCTTTTTGTTTTGCTAACTGCAGTCAATTGTAGGTTATTTATGCTGTTTAAATTTAGAAGCAAAATAGCACACTAATAGTTTGTTAGGAAGTGATGACTAATTGACATTTAAACTTTACCATCAATTGTTGATACAACAATTATTTACATATTTTAGAGATGTCTAGAATGGAGAATGAGTTTTAACTTGTAGCATTTATTGGATAACTGAAGGTTTGAAATGTGATGACAATTACAGGGTAAAATTTAGGGGAGGGAGAACTTAAGATTTCTTTGAAACTTTGCATTCGTTTTAGAAAATTATGTGACTGCCAATTTTCCACAAGCTGCAATATCAGGTATATGTACATGTGAATGACCAGAGTCTATCTTCTCATATGATTATGTAAACATCAACATTAAATATTTTGTTGTTACCTTCAACCTTCACCATAGACACAGGCTAACCTAGTTAAATAAATATGAGTATGCTTGAGTACCAAAGAAGTGGCCTGCTGGGCGTTAAGATTTTCATTTTGGAAAAGACTGTACTAAGAAAGAAATGGATTCTACAAAGGCTATTATGTAGTATTTGAATTTGTTGTTGGCAAACTGGTCTTCACATGTCTTTGAGGCATATGGAAGTTGATGATGAAAGAGTCTGGTGTAACTAGAAATATAATTTGATGAAACTGAAGCAGTGAACTGTGAGAAACTGTTAAACTAGTGTCATCTAACAGAGCTTCAAAAATAATGAAACATGAATCTACCCAAAAGAGACCTCAATGTGGGTACAAAGGGACACCTGTGCTTGGATGTTTACTGCAGCACTATTTATAATTGCAAGGACATGGAAGTAACAAAATACCCCAAAACAGATGACTGGATGAAAAATATGTGGTATATATACACAATGGAATATTACTTATCAATTAAAAATGACAAATTTGACGATTTTATAACAACATGGATGTACTTAGAAGAAATCATATTAGCAGAAACAAGTCATAAAGAAAAAGACAGAAACCAAATGGTTTCACTAATATATGTATGGGATATAGTGAAAAAATAAACAAAAGCCTTGAGGAAAAGTCAAAACAAGCTAAGCACCAAACTGAAGTGCACAACTTTGAGCAGGAGGGAAAGTGGGGTGGGGGGGTGGTGGAAGGGAAGGTGGGGGGTAAATCCCTGGGATTACAATGTTGTGAAATTTATATATAAATAAATTAATTAATTAAAAAAAGAACTATTCACCTTTTCTGAGTAATTTTGGGTAAAAATGAGAAAAACCCATGAAGTATGCAAAAAGTTAAAATATATGAGGTCATGTTCATTTAATTACTTTTATTACAAAGACCCCTCCAAAAGTCTACACCCAGACTCCTTTCCATTTATCTCTAAGTAGACAATGACATCACGTCTCCTCTGAATTATTCAGGCACAGGGGATGGAATTGGCTCAGTCAATGGGGAATGCCATGTTTGGTTCTGGCACCATCCTTAAAGCCTCTCTCCACATTAACCCCAAACTGAAAAGCACATTAGATGGTGGCCAACTGATAAAAAAAAAAACAAAAAACAAACAAAAAAAAACCTACCTCCTGACTTTCAACACTCAGAAAATCCATGAAGAATAAAAATAGAACTCCACCAGAGGTATGATCATGAAACGTCACAGGAACAGAAGATGTAAAAAAAGTAAGATATGAGCCAGTCACCAGAAAGCTAGCAGCAGTTCATGAAGTCATTACAAGTTATCCCAAAGGCCCTGGGTTTGAAAAAAAAGTCAGAGGTTTCTTTGTTTTTGACTCTGAACAAAATCAAAACCCATCCAGTCTCTAAACAAAGGCAACTCTGATCTGTCATTTTCTTCCTCACTATCTGCCACTAAACACACGTACGTGACTTATATTCAGGAAAGTCTGTGACTCTGTATCCATGACTCAGGTTGGCAAAATGCCTGCGCACAATCAAAGAAGGGGTAGAAGTCTGTCTTTTCAAACAGGCTAGAAAATTTGTACCAAATGATCACAGGGCAACAGAGACAGCTGGAAAAATTGGAGCTGGGGCTCTGATTTTCATGCCAGTGTTACACCTACTGTAAAGGGAATACAGATGATAGATGGAGAGCTATTTATGCTGTTTAGTTCTGCAGAGTTACATTTACACAGAGGTAAAAATGCAACATTTTAAAAGTAGTATCATACTATAACAACAAAAAACCTTGCAGTTCAGAATTAATACGTCTGAATCCAGCAACAGGTTACTGATTAAAAGTAAGAAAACACATACAAAGAAAGAGTAAAGAGATAAAAACAAAATTAGTCAATAGACTAACCATTTCTTTGAAAAATCATTTCTTTGAAGAAATAGTTCCAATAAGTCTTCTTATACATATTGAATTTTCTGCAAGATGGCTTAAAAAGCAGGGGCCATAAGGTATTTTCTAATCATAAAGGTTTCAGGACATGTGTGCTTCTAAATGTAATCTGTATGATTTCTCTTGGAAAAAAAAAGTGACTAATTCCTAATGGAGACTAAACACAGAAGCAGTAAGTTTAATTACCTGCATAGTCTTTTTGAACAAACTTTTTCATACAAGGTGTTATTCATTATAAATTTGTTCTGAAAATGTTGTCACATACAAAGGAAATGCTATATGTCCAATGGAGATCATTCAAGGTTTTACTGAGATGTGTTGAGAATTTCCAGGGTCCATGCTGATTCAGGCTGTGTTTTCAGGCTCCGACACTCTGTGGCCTTTGACAGGCATGAAGAAAAGCAAGACCAAAACAGTTCTCACAACACAGCCGGTGGTCACAAAGAGCAGCTCGTGGAGATGTCTGTCACTGAAGAGTGGCCTCTGGAAAAGAACCAAAGAGGAAGAGTGGTGGAAACAGAATGGTGTGTGTGTGTGTGTGTGTGTGTGTGTGCATGTATGCATGTGTGCGTGTGTGTGTGTGTGTGAAAGAGAGAGGGAGGCGGGGGAGGGAAGGGGCTGGTTGTGAAGACTGAGAGTAAAAGAAAATATAATATTTGAACATTAAAAACGTAAAGTTTAAAGACTGAAAAATTCAGTGGTTGGAATATATTTTCCATCTCTCTTACCTTCCCACCCCTGCCCCACTATTTTAATAAAAGATTTTGAAAGGTCAGGTAACCAATCTTACAATTGTATTTTTTAAAAATCTAGAATTTTCTGAAGTCTTATGAAAATTGACTTCAGTTTCAGGAGGGATGGATTCTTTCTAGAATCCATTCTTTCTCTTATTTCATTAATTATGCTAACATTTTAATTTCTAGTTACTTTCATCATAATCCATATATGAATAATATCACTTGCTACTTTTCTAGCTTGTTATTTTATATTTTTGATTTGTATGTTTAAGTTATTTTTGGGGAGTCAATATTTTGATGAGTGACTGAATATATTTATGGAAACATACATATTTATATAAAATGTGTTCACATCCCTGAAGCATTTTTTTAAGAGAGAGAAGTATCTCTAAACACATATATACATAAACCATTCACATGTAAATTCTTCAAACAAGCCTGGTTAAGATAAAATCATAAGCTAATATGTAGCTAGGCTTCTATTCTGCCATTCTCTCACCACTTTTTTTCCTGGTTTTTCAAATAAACAGCAGGCCCTAAGGGCTCTTTGAACTCACTAGAGTGTTTAGCGCCAGCCATCACTGGTTCATGTAGCTTATCTTTTCCTGGTATTTCTATGTGATTTAATAGTTCCAGCCTGGCCGAAGGAATGAAAACTTCTGGGTCTGTTTCTGGAAGCATTGCACTCCCTATTGCCTTCTGTGATAAACCAAATAACCTTTCTCTGCCTCAGCTATTTCCTTATAATCATGTCTGTTTTGCAGCCATGGAGTGAAGCTTGATAAAATAGTTGGAGTTGAAGCAAAGACGTCTGAGTCATGCAGGTGTGTCTAGTAACTAATTAATGAAGAAGTACCAACCTCTCGATGGTGATATTAATTAAATATCCAACACTAAAATGACATTTAATTGCCAAGGCATTAATAAAGCAGATCCTTATTCTATTAGATTGGGATTCTTCAGTTGTAAGTAATAGACTCTGATCCCAGCTAAGATCACAACCGGGAGTTTATTGAAAAGTAACAGGGTTTTATGCATGGGAAGGTTGAGTGTACTGGCTTAAACTTCTGAAAATGATTGCACCAAAGTTTATTGAATTCGATGTGTCTGACAAGGTGATGTTGCCTGCACTCCACAGAGAGGGGAGAGGGCTTGTGTTCTTTCCGCTCAGTGATGGGTGAATCTTCCTTTATAGTGCAAAAGTACCCATGTGACTTTGGAAGGTAGGTCAGAGCTTCTGCGTGGATCTTTCTCTGAACTGCCAGACAAGTCTGGCCACCCTGAAGCTACCACGCTGGGTAGACCATATAAAGATTTTGAGAGTTGCCCAAGGAGTCCCATCTGTTCTGGTCCCCAGCTGTTGCAGCCTTCCCTGACCAATCGCCAGGCATGTGAGCAAGGCTTCAAGTCCTGCCGTTAAGCCACCCCTTGCAAAAACAAGTAGAGAAACAAGCTGTTCCTCCTGAGGCCTGCCCAGACGGCAGGACGGAGCAAAATACATGTTGTTGTTGTTGTTGTTGTTATTGTTGAAATCAAGAAATTTGGGGTGGATTCTTAGGCAGCCATAGTAACTGGAATGCTTGGTCAGGAATCAGGAATCAAGGAGAGAAGATGAAGAGAACCAGGAAGCAGGAACTGGAGAGTGATCAGGGCATTAGCAGTATTACACCAGGATAACTCAACTCCTAATGTTTCTTCAATCCTGTGTCACTTCCTTAAGAGTCAAGGTCCTGGAGAGCACATCCACAGACAAGGCTGAGACCACATGCCCATCTCCTGGCTGTTGCTGGGTAATACAAGAATGAGTTGATGGGAGGAGCCCCCATGAACTGCTGTAAATTCCTCATCGGAAGGCAGGCACCTGTATTTATCATCTCCACAAGATTAGGGCATAGGAGCAGGGGGATGGGGAGAGTGGGAAGGTAATTCTCCACAAAGAAATTAGTGTCTTTTTAGAAGGGTAAATAAACGATGCAAACGGAGAAATGAAAAGTAAAAAAAATTCACTCAAACCACATTTCATTTTTTTAAAATAAACAATTTTCTGTAGCTATAGTATCTTGAATACAAATGAATTACAAGTAAAACATATGCCTTCCCTGCTAATGGTGTTATTGAGCAGTTATTGAAAAAGTCTTCAAGAGAAGCAAATTCATTTCATGTTAAAAAATGTTTTTTGCTTCTTCCTTCCTCCTTCCCTCCTTCCCTCCCTCCTCCCTCCTCCTTCCTTCCTTCCTTCCTTCCTTCCTTCCTTCCTTCCTTCCTTCCTTCCTTCCTTCCTTCCTTTCTTCCTTCCTTCCTTCCTTAGTATTTAGCACCCAACCTATAAAAAACCTATAGGTTTTTTATTAAAACCTATATTCAAAAACACAAGATAAGAATCTGTAAATTACAAAACTATTCAGAATTGCCTTAAATACTTTTTTGAAACAAGCTGGAGAAATATAATAATTCATTACTAAAACACTAAACAATGTCTCCTAACTGTTGTTCCTCAAACTATAGTCCTTTTTTCATTTATATTTAATCTGTATCAAGTGCAGTGGCCCAACACACACATACAATTGCCTCCATCATTTTCAATCAAATAAGCTGCTCAATTACTTGAAAATAGTAAGACTCACTGATTGTTCTACTGGATCAGAGGTTTATTTGACTGAATTGAAAGCCCATTGATCCAGTGGCCCCACAGATAGAAAATACAAAGGGCAATTTTTCCTTTACTGTCATTATTCATTCAAGTTTTAATTTGCTTTAGTTATTTCATAGGAGGCATTGTTCCCTTTTCAATGATAGTGTGAGCACTAGAAAAAAAATGAGTCTTCATCTTGAGGCTTCTCTGTGCTTTTTAAACAAGAGAAATAAAGTCATTCTTTAAACTCAGATGCCTTCTTTCTGTAGAAAAGACATCTGTCGAAGACTCATTATTTTTCCAAGGACTTAAATCAGATTACATATATTTAGATGCTATATAATGAAACAATATATCATTGTTATGATAGTTTATTTATCATTTCCTTAGACATGCATAGAATAGACTTGGAAGTACATAAAATATGAAGAATTCAAACCAGATTTGAAAGTCTTTTAGTGTTTCAGACTCTATTGCTGAAATTAATTTATAAATAGTATAAAATCTGTTTCCCCCAAAGAGCTGGTACTCAATATTCTCATAGTAGATCCCTTCCAACAAGTGTCACCTTGGTGTAACAAACTAAAGGTCACTTCAAGCCTGTGACCCTCAGGAAGTATAGTAACATTACTTATAGAATGCAGATTATTTTAAGAGTATTGACAGTCCTACAAACTTTGTCCTTTGTCATTCTTCCTAATCAAAGAAGTAATCACACTCCTTGCCCTCCCCCACCCCCCACCCTACAATGACAGAGAAGAATGTAGTGGGGGGAATATCATCCAGGTGTAAGTTTATCAGTGACCTTGTCTTCCCTGAGAAACTCATCTCTTTACTCTCAGTGTTATGGCATGAAGTCATTCTCTTATCATGCAAAGTCTCCCAATTTCTTTCTCTTTAACACCCGAGGTTGTTTAAAACACAGGATAGATATTCTTGTTCTGCCCCATTTTTCTTTAGAATTCATAACCCTGTAAATTTTTCATATACATGTGTTATTAAATTTTGGTGTATTCTATTAATTTTCCTGATATTAATTTATTTGTAAGTCCAGCCTCAGAAGAAACCAGATGGGGTGAGGGTATGTCCCCTTGTGCTCCAATAACTGATGGATAGGTAGATAGATAGATAGCTAGACAGACAGATGGTTGATAGATCTCAGAATTCCCTAATTCTGTTTTAAGGTAATTGTTTTCCTCCTTTTTCTGCTATTTCTGCTGCTTTTTAGCTTGATTTGGTCAGTGAGATCTCATGTAATGAAGAAAAGCTATGTAAAATGAAAAGGCCAATATAATTGCATAGTTTTTTTAATGGTTTCTCATTCAATTTTCTGAAAAAGCAAATTTTTTCAACTTTAGCACTATTGACATTTGGGCTAGAAAATTCTTTGTAATGGAGTAGGCTTGTACCATATAGGATGTGTAGCAGCATACCTGGCTTCCATCCACATTCTAGCAATACTCCAACCTTTTCTTTTCTCATTGTAATATAACACACACAACAAAATGTTTATCAGTTAGGCAATTTAGTAGCATCACCAGCATCCATCTTCAAAACTTCTTTATATTCCCAAATTGAAATCCCATAAATAATAAAGGGCACATTAATAATGTGCCCTTTCCACCTCCCCTAGTCCCTGGTAATGTTCAGTCTATTTTCTGTTTTTATGAATTTGGCTACTCTAGGTACCTCATAGAAATGGACTCATGTAGTATTTGTCCTCTTGTGAATATCTCTCTTCCTTTACCATGATGCTCTTGAGGTTTATCCATGTTGCAATGTGTTAGATTTCTTATTTTAAAAATCAAATAATATTCTATTGCATGGATATACCACCCTATTTATTCATCTGTAAAAGACACTGTGTTGTTTCCACTTTTTAGTTACTGTGAATAATATTGCTGTGAACCTAGGTATTCAAATGCCTCAATTCCTGTTTTCAATTCTTTTGAGTATATAGACAGAAGTGGAATTGCTGAGTTAGATGACAATTCTGTGTTTAATTTCTTGAGAAACACAGTGCTAATCTTTTTTTTTTTTTTTTTGAGATTGTCTTGCTTTGTTACCCCGGGCAGGTTTCAAACCTGGAGACTCAAGTGATTCCTAGTCTTGGCCTTCGTAGGCTCGATTAAAGGTACAGACCACCATGCCCGGCCTCCACAGCTCTAATCTTGATAATTAAAATTGTCTCCAGATAGTATCCGCTGTACCCTCAGTGGGGGGGAGGGGCAAAATTATCTACAATTAAGAACCATGTACCTAAAGTAACCAACTTTTTTAAAGAATGGTATTTCCATAAACTTGAATCCACAGATAGGTACTTTCAGGTCTAGAAAGCACTAGAGGCTGTCTTGTGTGAATCATCTCTACTTCATCCCTGACACTTGTATTTAGCTGACAAGAGTGCTTGGGAGTTCAGTCATCCATGAATCCACCTCAAACTTTCTCTATCAGTTCTCTCCTTTACCTCTTTCAGTCCACTGACTCCTTCCCATCATACTACTAACATATTCATGCCTTCATCTCTTCTTTCTTCTACCTTCTGGTCATCAGCAAACATGTTAATAGAATAATCTCCAAAGATTATAAGTCTATTTATTCCTAAGTCTAAAATGATAAACATATATGCAATTGATGGTTTCACTTTGTTTTCATCGTTATCTCATATGGAACATGGAAGCAGGTAGAGAGATGGAACTGTAGATAAGAGGAAATACCTCCTAGTCTCTCTAGTCTCCTCTGGCACACTAGAGGGTGGGCAACAACACATCTAGTCTCCTCTGGCACACTAGAGGGTGGGCAACAACACATCTCTCACCTGTAACCCAGCTTCCTAATCTCTTTGGAATGTCCCAAAAGACATATGATCTATTAGTAATGACTATTGCCCGCATAGGTAAATTCTCCTGTTATTACACATCCCTACACCCTCCCTGCTGTATGTCACATACACTTTGCTACTTCCTCATTACATCATTGCAACATTTCCTTCTTGGGGTATATTAGGGACTTCACAGCTTCATTAAAGTTGAACCTTGACATGCTTCCCAGAATCCCTGTTCTGTGGGCTAGCCTCACAGATCACTGTCAATCTCTTCCATCTTATTTCTTCATTCCACATGTGACTCCTAACAATCTCATGTCATTCATTTGTAGTTTTCATCATTCTCACTGTTTGTACAGTCATTGGGCTTAATAGAATTAAGAATGTTCATTAAACATCTCTAAATTAAGCACAAACAGAGAAATTATTAGACAACTAACAAAAATGAAAAACAAGATGTCTGAGATTAAAGTGAAGGCCCCTGATGCCTTCAGTATTAGTGAATACAGTTGATTTGACTTTGTTTATTGAAATGTCTATGGGTTTCTCAAAATTGAAGTTCATAGGAAGAAGGTACAGATAGATAGATAGATAGATAGATAGATAGATAGATAGATAGATAGATAGATAGATAGATAGATAGATAGATAGATAGATAGATAGATAGATAGATAGATAGATAGATAGATAGATAGATAGATAGATAGATAGATAGATAGATAGATAAGTGGTTCATTTATACAGAAGTTTAGGGAAGACTTCTCTAGACAGTTGAGTAATAATTAGCAAAGCAGAGTGAAAGACTGGGGAAAAAAGGTTTAATCGACACAAAGATCCTAGGATAGGAAAGAACTTGGTATATTCACAAAAGATAATCTATGCAGGATATGTCAAGGACTAAGGAGTCAGGTGAATCTGCCTCCCAGCTGGCACCAAGGCTCAGGCATGATGATGGGTTAGGATATGTTTGGGTAAATAATTTGGCTAATCCTGGGAAACAGACTAAACCAGCCACCCCACTAGGACGAAAACTCCTGCAGAATAAAGATGTGTGTGTGCATGTGTGCGCGCACACTTGCTTATATGAGTAACAGGTATTCTACTTGGGGTTAATGATAGGGAGACATTTGGCATGAGCTACATCAGGGGCTATATGAACACTTTCCAGGAATTATTTTGGCTAATATTAACAGCAACCCTGTGAGATAGGTATTACTGTTGTTAATCTATTTTAAATAAGAGAAAGGAGAAAGGTTAAATGGTTAGACTGAGCTTGGAACTCAAGTAGTGTGACTCCAGAGCCCTCTCAATTAATTTGTTTCCAAAAAAATAAAAAAGCCCATGTTAGCCAAGTGCAAGGCGCATTCTCTTCTCCACTACATAGAAGACCGGTTGTGAGAACAAAAAGACAGACACTGAATTACTACATAGCCAGCTTCCAATTAATAGGCGGTGAATTGCTCCCACAGCTTGCCTTCAGTCAGGTAGGAGAGGTGATGATATATGAAATCTTTGAAGATTAGGAATATATTTGGGAAAGGAGTACCTTTAAAAGACTGGATTTTGTTGCATCAAACAAGGGAAAATCAGCTTGTAGAGAAATATTGAGGTATTAAAGCAAAAGGAACCAAATTTTAAGTCATGGCTGACCAAGACAGAAATATTCTGATTCCAGATATTCCTAAGAAGTTAGCCAGCTCATCATCACTCTTAATTTCCATAATGATATTAATACAGCAGTTTCCATCTTGACACCTCTGTCTGTAAGATGATGTCATTCCTCTTAGTCAGCATCAAAACTCTCCAAATTGTGCATCATCAGACTTACATGATGATATTACCCCAAATTTTTCAATGTGTTCCTGTAGTATTAGTTGTGTGAGTATTCTTATTGTCCCCCAAATTCCTTGTGCCTGCCCTCTTCACCACACATCTGGTCAAGATAATCTGACTCATTTTATTCCACAGTTAAAGCTGCTTTGGTTTCTTCTAAATGCTCCTAAAGTGAGTAAAGCAACCTACTGGTAGGCATAGAGGAGATTTTAGGTGGTAGCAGTAAATAAAGTGCACCTCTTTGTGTGAAATATATTCCCTTTTATTCTTTTTCAATAACTGGAATTAGGACAAGAAACTTTGTTTTGGTCTCTAGTTAGCACCTATTTCACTCACAAACCTAAATAGATAGAAATGAAGATCTCTTAACATCTGGAGAGAATCTAATGAATCATTTTGCTTTCATTGTATTTTATTTTATAAATATAAGTAGAGACAAGCTGTTCAGCAGAAAAAACAATTTTTTAAAATAGATTTATATAAAAATCTGAGCAAATTAAAAAAATTAAGTACTAGTATGTCTGTATGTAGATGTGCCCCAAATCAGTAGGAAAAAACATTTTTTAAAACAAAGAGATTTATATAAAAATCTGAGCAAATTAAAAAAATTATGTACTAGTATGTCTGTATGTGTATGTGCCCCAAATATATGTAGTCTGGAGACTTGGAAAGTTTTGGTTTTATGAATGACAGTATTACATCGCAATGACTGTATAGCTCAGCAAGGTAAAGACAGAAGAAGAAATCCTAGATAATGGAAGGAACATCAATGTGTATATTGGGACATCTTGGTTCTGGCTTTGGCAATGAGGGTATGAGGACAAGTTCAAGAGTCATGTCTCAGGAGTTAACTGTGTTAACTGTAGATAGAACTTCTGTGATGATGCTCTGCTTCATCATTTAAGGTACATAGTGGCCACTTTGAGCACTTGACATTCGGCCTGTACAACTGGGACAGAATTCTGAAATTTTATTTCAATTAAATTAAGACAAACTTAATTTACATAGTGAAATGTGGCTAGTGGCTACCAACTGGACAGTGTGTTTCCCAGACTCAGTTTTCTCATCTATAGATAAGGATTTGCCATAGTGCTTAGTTTGAGAATCAAATGAGGTGAGATTGACATATATAAAGTAATTAGCTTAGTGCTTGGCACTAAGAAAAAGAACTTCATAAATACTAGAAATATTTTAAACTTCTTTATATGCAATTTGTCTAATATCTTGGAAATTCAGTTTCAGCTTTTATATGTTGATAAAGTGTTCTGTATGCTGTCTCAGGTAATGTGAGTACTAACCCACCTAGTTGAGCTCTACCTTCAGTCCCATATAGTATACACAAAAGGGCTTCAGAACTAGGAGCAAAAGGAGTCTTGGTGGGGGAGGGTTTTGTCTTATTTGACATCAGTTTGAAATTTCTTATGGTTGTGAAAGTTCATCTAAGACAAAAGAAAGTGCATGTGACTATAAGAAACCTTGAGTAAATCAAAATGTTACCTTATGCCAAAATGTTCAAAGATGGATTTCCAAGAAGTATGCAAGTTTGTAGAATAGATTCTGTTCTATGTTAAAATTTCTCATATTCTGCTCTGCTGTATCATATAGCTTTTCTCCCTTAAGACTAACAAGTGTCATTTATTGAGTGTATGGTGTGTATGACGCTTGCCTTATTATTGCAAATTCCACAACAATCTTACAAGGGAAGTGTTATTTTCTATTTGTAAAGGTCAGGAAAATGACCTTTATTATGACATAGAATTTGTCACTTCATGTGCAATCATTGTAGACATGCCACTACCAAAGCACCCACAGTCCTCTACCAGAGCCTTTCCCTCCCTCTTTCCCTGCTGTCTTGGATGCATCATAACTCTGACCAGTTTTCAAGAATTGATTTTAAAGTTTGTCTTTGTTTGATTTCTCTATATGCCAAATATAAGTGACACCATCTGGTATTTACCCTTCTCTTTCTGACTTATTTCATTTAGTATAATCCTGTCTAGCTCCATCCATGTGGTTAAAAATAGCATGAGTTTTTGTTTTTATTTTTGAATGCTGAGTAGTATTCCATGTTGTATCTTTGCCACATCTTCTTGATCCATTTATTTGTTTATAGTCATTTAGGTCATTTACAGATCTTAGCTACTGTAAATAATGCTGCAATACACAAACAACAATGCAGACTTCCTTTTTGTGTTCTTTGGGTAAATTTTTTGGGAGTAGAATTGCTGGATCATAGGACAGATCCACTTTTGAGGAACCCCTACATTGCATCCATATGGGCTGGACCAGTCTACATTCCCACCAAAGGTGTAAGAGTTTTCCTTTTACTCCACACCCTCACCAGCATGTTTATTTTGTTTTTCTTTTTGAATATGGGCTATTCTCATACGTGTGAGGTGATATCTAATTTTGGTTTTGATTTGCTTTTTACTGATGATAAGTGGTAATGAACATTTTTTTCATATGCCTGATGATTGTTTATATGTCTTCTTTGAAGATGTGCCACTCTAGCTCTTCTGCCCAGTTTTTGACTGACTTCTCTGTTTTCTTTTTTTTTTTTTTGAGTTGCATGAAAGCTTTGTAGATCTTTAATATCAATCTCTTGTCAAATATGTTGTGCAAATATTTTTTTCTTATTCAGTGGGGTATCTGTTCATTTTGGTTACTGCCTCTTTCACTATACAGGGAATTGTTATTGATATGCCAATAGGAAGTATGAGTATTTTCTGCCAAAAATGAAAAAAAAATTACTAACAACAGTGAACTTTCAAAACACCTGGAATGGAAAACTGTTATGTAAATTCAATAAGTAACAAATCTCAAATCTTGGTTCTTTCTTCATTTTCCCAAGATTGTTTTGAAGTGATATTAGAAAGAGCAACTATGTTTGTTGAAGTTCCAACATTTTATGTTCTGTTACAAAATTTTGGCTTAAAAAAACTGTATAGCTTTCTGCTTCTGGAAAAAACTGCAGTTCCCTGACTTGCACATTTAAGAATATGAATGAATATCAAAGGAAAACACTAATAATATAGGGATGAATGTATTCTCTGTATCAAGGAATGGATATTCCTGCATTGTAAGTGGGCCAAATGAGAATTATTCACAGACTTTTTTATAACACTTACCAGAGTGCTTAGGATAATATATGTTCTATTGCATCATATCTTACTTTCAGGATTTGGCATTTAAGTATGATACATGCTAAATTGAAAATATCTACTTGCTAAAAAGAAAGAGTAAGAGAATTCTATAGATGGTTTTTCACCCGTAAGAGGTTATCGGAAGCTGTAATTCAGGGGAAGATGAAAGGAAAAGATGTAGGTTACCCAATAGTTTAATATTACTTTGTGAACTTTCAACCTCCTCAATGGGGTTTCCATTTAACAAGCAAAGAAGTGACACTTTAGCAACAACAATCTTGGGAATCCATTGTAAAGCTATTCAAAGAATTTTAGAATTATGTAAAATTTGTAGAATTTATGTAGAAAATAATAGAAGGTGAAAAAATCTAGCTAACCCTAATCAATTAGTTACTTTTCTTTCATTACTTCCAGAGATGATTGAACAAAATAATGAGTCAGATGCTACACATTGAACTCTATTATTTGTAAGTTGATATGAGAATTTAAATTGGCCCTAGCAACTGCTTTGGACCCTGCTGTGATGTTGTTCAAGCTATAAGTCTCCATACTTCTGTAAGCCAAGACCTTGTATTAGGGAGGAAAATATAAATAATAGGCAATAGAAAGGTATTTTATCAATATCAGTATCAGAGTGAAAATTTTGTAGGACAAATTGTATGAAATTATTAAATACTTGACTTTTCTTGGTTTACAAAATGTCAATTTTATATGGTTCAACCTAATATTTTAAATGTGAATAGATCATCTAGCAAAAATGTTATTTTCAGATGCTAACAATATCTGTTGTTACATGATATTTCTCCCAGTTTAGAGAAGTGATGGTGATTTGAGCATTTTTACTTCATAATTGTATTTTGAAATGATGGACTGAAAAAATAAACAGAATTTAAAGTGTTTTCAGACATTCTGAAATATTGTATCATATTTGTCCAACACAACAGACACTTTCAAAATTATCATAGACCCAACAAACAATTCATAAATAGATAATGTGAACTATCTAGTAATTGGGTTGAGTGCTTTCTGTGTCAGTCTGCATAGCAACTAAATGGAAAGAGAGGCACAGGCAGCTTAACTCCACAGCCATACTTAGAGTTACTTGTACACATGATAGTATTTAGAGGAATTAAAACAAGAAGGAAAAATAAATATTATATACACAGAAGTACTTAAGACTTGGTCACTTAATTTAGACATAACAAGTTAACATTATCATATACTTTTAATCTATAAAGAAATCTCTTTGTGAAAAGTGAAAATAAAGTGACTTGTTAAAATTATCACTACTAAATTTCACAAATCAGCTTTCCCAGAAAGAACAATTAACAAATTAGTTTTCCTACACATGCAAAAAATTTGAAATATTTCTAATCCACAGAAAAGTTCCAAAACTATATCAATCATCCATGTATTCCCTACAGCAAGATCATGCTCAGTGGTTAAATGTCTTATTCTTCTCTTTCACTGGGTCATTGTCATTGTTTCTTTTTTCCTCTTTTTAGTTGAATCTTCCTCAGCCATTCTAGCTATCCTCTCCATCAGGAACAAACAACAATATTTTTAAACACAAGAATTTTTAAACACTCTTCAAGTCAGGAATGAAGCATCCCTGCCCCCCATCATCACCAACTTGTCAAAGGTTCAGAGATAATTTCTGTCTTTGGAAAGCCCCAAGTTACCTCAGGAATTCACTCCTAATCCAGCCAACTTCACACCGCAGAGTTCTAAAGTTCATTCCTTCAAGAAAGAGGAAGCAGGGATAGTAATTTTATCATTTACCCACAGGGCATGTAGGTGACAGCTATATATTCAGTTGGTACCCTCAGTAACAAAACAAAGCTCCAACAAATCAATTTAAAGGGGGAAAGGGATTACATTATCTTCCTTCTATCAAGGCTAGGTCTAACTCTCACAGCAAAATCCTTTGGGGAATTTATGTCTTCTCATCTGATCTCATGCCTCTTCTGCAATAACCTGCTAATTGATCTTCCTGCCTTCAGTTGATCCCTCCACTTTCTACCTCATCCTGCACACAGCCTTCAGTTCAGTCTTCTAGAAACTCCACTTTGCTTGTGTCATTCTCCTGGCTAGAAACTGTCACTGGTGTCTGGGTCTAACAAAAGAGACTTCAGCTTCTTAATCTAAGACTACATTCAGCTGGTATGATCTGGTATGGCTGTATCATGGGTTTTATGTTGATTTGAAAAAATATTTGTGGAGGACATTATCTTTCCCGAGAAAGGATTTCCATTTATCACAGATAAGCATGTGTGCATTAGTAACTGAAGATCATCCTGATTCAATTTCCATGCCTGAAATCGTGCCATCTGTGCAAGGACTGAGATGCTTCCAGTTTACCTGATACATTTCATGATGCAGTCATTTGTGGGTCTCTGGCCAAGGTAGAAATGGCTCATAGAGTCTCTGTTCTTGTCAAACTTGGACTCTGACTTTTATTCCCTAAACTTCTTGAGGATGTTAAAAGCACAACTAAATTCCCAGACCTCCTCTCTTAGAAGGCCAAATGCAAGACAAAAATAGCTTCAAATATTGGGCTTATTTCTCTGGGTTTCCATCCTTTACTTACTTTAGTCTATTGATTTCTCACTCATTATTTTTGGCTCTTCAACTATCTTTAAAAAATTCCTAAAAGCCACATTTCCACTTTTATTAATTTGAATGATCTAATCTGTCATTACAAAAAATAGAAGTCTTGCTTCAACAACTTTTCTGGTATTCCTTCACTTTTTTCCTTTTCACCACCATCCAAGAGAAACCACTATTATTTCTCAGCAAATTCATGAAATAGTCACTTAATTTGGTTTCCCTCTGTCTTTGATTACCTCTTTGAATCTAAGTTTTCTTAGTCTTAGTACTGTAAACCTTTGGGCAAGATAACTCTTTATTGTAGATTTGTGGAAGGGGCTGTCCTATGCATTATGGAACATTTAACAGGATCCTTGGCTTCTATTCATTCCCAGTTATGAATGTCAACAATGTCTCCAAGCTGGGTATGGTGGGACACACCTGTTAGTCCAAATACTTGAGAGGCTGAGGCTAGAAATCACTTGAGATTGTGGGTTCGAGACTACCTCAGGCAACATAGTGAACCCTAGTCTCAAAAAAAAAAAAAAAGTCTCCAGACATTGTCCGATATTGTCTGGGGTGCAAAATCACACTTCAGAGAAAACCTATCTTCCATTTCATCCATTAGATAGAGAGAAATAAACCTAAAATACATATAAGTTGTTAGCACTCCTTCATATTCTCCTGCCCCCTGCCATCATCATGACTGTTATGTAAAACTTCTAAGAAAATTATTCATACTTCTTGCAGTCTTTTTAAGGTCCTACATATGAGAATTTCTGCTATCATTCCTAACCACATTTCATGCCAATTTTCTATTCAGAATTTATATTGTACCCCAATGATTTTGTTCCCCTTCAACATATTTTACACCTCTAGGTGATCTATATTATGTTTCTGTTATTGGGAATGCTTTTACTCTCATTTCTTATCCATGGATCTCAGCTTAGTTGTCACCTCCTCAAGTAGGCATTTTATGGAATAAATGAACAAGACAATCTTAATTTTCTGTTGGATACTATTTCAGATAAAACACGTTTTTTAAAGACACTTAACCGATTAAGTGAAAATGAAACAAAAATCAAATATCAACTATTCTTAGTCTCTCCACAAAGGTAACCTATATTTTTCTCCTAGTCTGCTGAGTCCTAGTGAAAGAATTTCAGAAGACACCACTGGCCAATCCTTAGGAATTTTTCTGCTCATATTTCGCCCCTACCATCCCACCCCCCCATACTATTTTTTCACATAGTTTCATGATTCTGTGCTTTATAAAATGAATGATTTCTGATGAGACTAAAAACAAATAAAATTCCTTTTCCATTCCTTTTGTATTTTTTCTTTCTCTAAATTCCTATAACTATAATTTTAAATCACACCATGGAATTATATAGATCATGTTTCTCAAAGGAAATTATAAGAAATGGGCTTTTACTTCATGCTTCTTTAATAAAAATATTAATCCAACTTTAAATTTTTCTTTTGTGTTTAGGTCCAGAAGGATGTTAAGTGACAGGATTTCTATTTAGCTCATTATCTCAAGTTTCAGCATAATGATGCCTCTGCCTTAAAGAAGAGGCTATTTTAATCCTTCAAATCTCAGTTGAAAGAATTCTGGAGAACTTATCCAACTCACCAGACATTCACATTAGCTAACTTCCTGATGGAAGATAAACTGACTGCAGACGTTGACATGGAAGGTAGAGAATGATGCCAATTTACAATATTTTTGTGCTATGCCTGCCACAACTGAGAGGGGATGTTAACTACAATAGGAATTTGAACTGACAAGATTCATAGTAGAAAATATTTTGAAGCAGTATATGCCTTTTCATATGTACAGTTTATCATCGTTATTTATATCAGACTATGAGAAACAGATGTAAGATGTCTGTGGTTTTCTCAAGAGAGAAATACGTAATTCTAATGAAATACAGATTATATTTAAACAGATAATCAAGAAATTAAAATTTATGATACTGAACAACTTTTGGCATGGAAACGATGTACTTGAAGCTTTTGAAGACAACACTGCACCTGAGAAGAAATAGCAGATACTCAGAAAAGAGTAAAAGGGTAATGGAATGTTACACTCTTGACATATTAACATGAGGATTTAGAAAAATCCTGATACACACATGTATTTAATCCCCATTTTCTCAATATGAATAATATATAAACTGTTAATCAGAATGTAACTGGAGGAACATTTGGGAAATTATGATTCACTTGTGATAGAGTTAATCAAATTCTACAAAGAAAAAGGAACTTGATAAATAAATATTTTAACTATTTTTTTCAGGATCAGAAACAAAAATTAAAGCAGACAGATGGGTGGGGGCTCACTGTAAGGAGACAATGCTAGACTGAGAAACAGAAGCTCTAATTGCAAACACTGTTCTGGCCCTATGACCTTGGATGAGTCAATTACTTTATTCCCCCAAATAAATAAAGTTTATATTTTAGAAAAAAAAAACTGTTAGGTTCACAGCAAAGGCAAGCAGAAAACAGAGAGAGTTCCCACATGCCCCATGAACTTCAGTGACATACTGGTTTTAACTGATTAACCTATATGACTCATTATCACTCACTGTGAATTTTTAAGATTTGTACCTTTCACAGAATTGAATATGCCTTCGTGTAGTTATGCTGGTTGGTGTTCTTTGATCTTCCTTTATCAGATTTGATGTCTGATGTTTATTTGGGGGAAATTCTCAGTCACTGTTATTCTATATATTGCTTCTATTCCTTTCTTCTCCATTTATACAGGTTAGAATTATAACATACATTATATGTATGATATAGTTGCTCCTTGGGTATTGTATTGTGTTCTATTTTTTATTTTAGTTCATTTTCCATTTGGTTTTCAGCTTTTGAAGTTTGTAATGTTACATCACCAAACTCAGATGTTCTTTCTTCAAATTTCCAGTCTACTAATAAGTTCATCAAGGTCATTCTTCATTTCAGTTAACAGCATTTTTTATCTCTAGCAATTTTTCTTTCTTCTTTTTAGTATTTTCATTTTTCTGCCTTTATTATGCATCTGTTATTGTATATTATCTACTTTCTCCATTAAAGCTACAAACATAGTAATCAAGGTTCAAAAGAATTCTTAGTCTGATATCTCTGCTATTTGTGCCATTCCTGACTAGCTCTGATGCCTACTCTGTTTAAACTCTCTGTGTGTATTACTCTTAGTATACCTTATAAATTTTTTTCGGACACAATGTCTTGGGTAAAGGAACAGATAATCAAGAATTAAAAATTTATGATACTGAACAACTTTTGGCATGGAAACGATGTACTTGAAACTTTGTAGTAAGTAAAGCTTTAATTATATAGTGAAATGTTTGGGAGGCTGGAGGGTGAAGATGGAAGAAAGAAATTTTCTATTGTTCATGATTAGGTATCATTGTTTTGGTGGATCTGTTGTTCTGAACAGTAAACTTTATACGTGCTTCTCAGTTTTCCCTCGAACTTAAGTGGGAAGAGAAGGCCTGCAACAGACTACAGTTGTCTATTTCTCTTTCTCGATGTGAAGAAGCTAGAGTTGGTTATTTTCCTCCTTCCTCCAAGTATCTGCTATAAACTCAGCAGTATATTCTCTGATTAAATCATTTCTGGTTGCATATCTTGTTTAGAAGAAAAGAGTGTTCTAGAAAGAGTAACTTTTCCTCTCTCCTTGCTAGAAGCACATGGGAATTTTTTCTCAGGTGTTCACAATAAGAATCTGTTAGAACTCCAAGAAGTAAAACTCACAAAAATGTGAGGATCTCTTTCTGTCTGGGGATTTTCTCTCTGAGGGTCATCTACATGGGGTCTCCAACAATTTTCCACTATAGTTCAGAATTTTGTATCATGATACTGAGTTCCAAGTAGATTTCTGCTCATAAGTTTCTACTCTGGTAAGTTAAGATTTTCTGTATCTGCCTCTTAAGATTATTGTATCTGCCAATTTGGGGAGCCAGATCTGCCTGTGACCCCTTTTCAAACAGACCTTAAGGAAAATTATTGATTTTTTGGTTCAGTTTTTTTCCCTTATCATTAGAGTGAATAATGACTTTAAAGCTCCTTACTTGCTAGACCAGAAAGCAGAAATCATCAACTATTAAGAAGCTCAGTTTCATTGTGTATGAATAAATGAGTCTGTAACCTCAATTATATTTAGCTTTTTTTTTTTTTAAGAAAATGGGCATTTAGGGAAAATATCATGTTAAAAACAAATTTTTTATTAAGAATGAAAGTTATTTTATTACATCTTGTGGAAAATACATATACATTTGTAATGTAGATTTGTTTTTGAACAGAGTATTCTCAGAGAGAATACTTTCACTGGTTTTTTGTTATACTTAATCACTAAAAATGAAAGAGCAATGATTATCTTGCTGAAAGTACATATTAGAGTCTATGGAGAAGCTAGACAACATCCATAATTTGAGGCCCATAGCTGCTCATCAAAACAATATGTACATTCCAGGTCTAAAATTACATAAGTACTAAAATATATGATCCTACTATTCATTATAAGATATTTAAAGTATCTGATTAGTTTTATTTTAGGGGTGGGAAAATTATAGATAGTTAATTCTGTAATAAGTCCAAATGAGAGATTCCTAGAAAATATAGCAAACTGAAATGATAATTCACTATTTAATCCTTGAATCAGTTTTTGAAAAATAAGAATTGGCCCATAAACAAAAAGACTAAATGAGACGCAAAGATAAGAAATCTCAAAAAGAAATCTTGAGATACCATGTAAACTGCAGAGCTCATCTGGGATGAGCTCTGATCATAGGATTAGGATAACTGTGATCTGCATGGAACCCTCTACAGTGTGAGTGAGTGGGATGGGGATGGGATGGTTGCTGGATTTTAAGAGGAGGGGATTCATAGGCTAAGAATTCACTCTAAATGTTGAAGTCTTGATTTCACCAGAGTAGAACTGAAAGGATTTCATGAAGCTCATGATTCAAAAGAGTGAACAGATATGAGGGTTTGGGGATTTATATTAGCATCAACCACTGGAAATTTTGCATCTCACACATTGCTTAAATGGACCCAGATTTACAAAGGTGAAGTGTTAGCTGGCTAATGTAATACTTCTCTTAGTACTGGAAGACAAAGGCATATAAGTCTAATTACCATGTGGGGAAGCAGAGGGAATTGATGTGGACATCCAAGTGACTGGGTGTTGGATCTTTGACCATTTGAAGAGCAGAAATCCTTTATTCTGTTCAACACACATGGGGTCTATTTTTTTCCAAAACAGACATTGATTTTCTGCCCAATAATTTCCTCCTAGTTATTTAGGGGAAAATGTACAATTATCTTCATATATTTTTATGTTCTTCGTGATTTCAACTCCTCAAGGAAAATCCTCTGTCCACATATTTAAATAGAACAAGGGTTCCTTTTGTATGTTCTCAAATGTGTGCCTATCTGAACCATAGTCTTTATTGTACTGTGTGGTAGCAGGTCTCACCTTTTTGGTTTCTGAACATGGAAGCTATGGCAGAAAATTTGGAGACATTAACTCAGATCCACCACTATCACTGGTATTCACTCAGCAGCTTCTCAGCCATATGTTGTGAATTGAGAGACATGATTTAACCTGGTGAGAAATATACTTAGAAGGCAAACTTCTCAAGCTTTTAAGTAAATGTACAATTTCTCAACAAATGTGACATGAGCTATCCAGTACCTCATTTGATCTCACTGTATATAATCCACCATGTAATAGGAATAGATAAAATTTTCAAAATAATTAAACATTAGCATAGACTTCTGGAAGAGGATACCCAAGTGTCCCTTCATAGTATGTGAAAACCACTGTTGTATTAAAATGTTATTTTGGACTATTTATTATGATAAAAAGAATAAATAAGATGAATTAAATATAAGATACTGTAATTATTAATTCTATCTAGTATGAAAGGAAGTTTTAAGGGACTTTAAAACAGTATACCTTATAGCTTGGGTATTTGTTTTTTCAAGTCTCACTGTTTTTCAACTCTAGCTACCACTAATTTTTAGAATCTTCATATAAAGAGTTTGTAAACATGCTTGCTCCTTTTTCCTTACCCTGGTCTTCTCTTTGTTTTTTGCCTGACATAAATAACCCTTGACCCACCCCTAAAATTATAGTATAATTCAGAAGGTATATAAACCTCAGTATGAGAAACTTCAAAACATTAAGCTTCCTTTTCTCTTAAAGCTGAGGAATGTATTTTATGGGGCCTGCCCAGGAGAGTTCATTATTGCAAAGCTCATTGTGGCACCTAAATAATTAACCTATAACCGATATATGTGTGAAATTACTCTTAAGCTCACCTTGGTGGCTGTTTGCCATTAAATTAGTAGGGTAAATAATTTACGCTAAAATGCAAGTCTGAGATAACACCATTAAAACTGAAGGAACTTGTTCATTAATTGTAAGAAATAAGATGAAACACAATCCCCCAAGAGCGAGCTAGCCTGTGACTTTAAACAGCATTTTAGTTCTAAAGTTGCATGGAGGAATAGATGAAGATCCAAAAGTGGCTCAGCTAATGCAATATCTAATGAAATTAAGTGTACTGAAAGAAAAAAAGGTATCTATGTGAAACTATGAAATGACTAGAAGCAAAAAAAAAAAATGAGTACAAAAAACCCCCTACATGTTGTGTTGTGTGTTTGCAGGTTATGGCAATGAATCTTGAACTTTTGTTGGTTTCACATTGTCAGGAGTACTATCCCTAGTGAAAATCTGACTCATTAGGTCTAGGGTAGAGTCCAAGGATAATATTCTTAGAAAACAAGTATTGCTGGTAATTCTGATACGAGTGGTTGGTGTGCCAAGTTTAAGAAGCATATCTGTGTGATTGGATGGGTTGATCCACCTTGTCAACAGGTTCATATAAAGCACCAGTGCTCAGCTTGAGGCCTTTACTGAAAAAAGTACTATTTTCTCCAAAGATAGAGTGTCCCCAGTTCTGTGCATACATAATCCATATGGCACATGAAGCCTAGGCAGCTTTGGCAGAGGGAGCAGATTTCAACACCTCTTAGCTTTCGACATACTCTCTCAACGTGATTCCTTTGCAACAATTTCAAGGTAATATATGAACATGCTGATGGGGACTATGATAGAAAGATGCCAAGAAAAGCAGTGGAAGCTAGAGTTAAACAGTTCAATATACAGCAGAAGCATCAGGACCCATGTGCTGGGTGTTTTTGCTGCAATAACAAAATACCACAGACTGAGTGGCTTCTAAACAATAGAAACTTATTTCTCATTTTTCTCAAAGCTGGGTGTCAAGAACCAGGCACCAGCATGGAATCATCCTGGTGAAGGTCCTTTTACTGACTCATACCTGCTGCTTTTTTGATGTCCACTTAGATGGTAGAAGGGGGTGGAAAGGAAAAACTCCCTTCTCCTGTGTTTCTCCTCTATTTTCACACAGTCCTACTCATAGTATTTCTGATACCAGATGTCTGAGTATTGGTTAAGTACAAGTTAAGGCCTCTGTCTCACAGGACTGTCCCCCCATTTCAGATGCCAGTCACAAGTAAATAGATCCCCAGGGCACCCACAATTTCTATACCTTTTGGCTATAAATCATAGGCTCCCATGACCACCTTCTTGCCTTGCATTTGAATTATTAGAATTCAGGGAGATATGCATTTACATTGACCAGTTTATTATATAATAAAGGATATGAAAAGATACAGATAAATAACTAGGTAAAGAGATACATAGAACAAGGTGTCAAAGGCAAAAATTTCTGTTCTTGGCATTTGGGGTGCTCCACCTTCCTGCGATATAGATGTGCTTACCAGCCTGATCCCAGCACTTTGGGGATTTTTATGGAGGTTTCTTCACATAGAAATGATACATCATTAATTCAGTTTCCAGTGCCTCTCTCCATCCCATAGGACAGGGAGTGGGACAGAAACTTCAGAACTTCTAATCATAGCTTGACCCTTCTTGTGACCCCATGCCAAAGTCAAATCACCCTGCATGTGGCCTCATTAGAACAAAAGACACTCCTATCACCCAGGGGATGCCAAGACTCTTGGAGCTGTGTCAGGAATTAGGTAGTGTCAAAGACCAAATGTCAGAGTAAAAGATGTACCCTGTGTGCTTATCAGATAGGAAATTATAAGGTTTCAGTTCTGTGCAGGAACTGGAAAAGAGATATAGATATTCTATTATTCCAATGGCAGCAAGTCATTTTAAGGTTTCTTTTATAAAGATTCTAATCCCTTCTCCAAAGAGGAAATATAAATGGCCAACAGGCAAATGAAAAATTGCTCAACATCACTAGCAATCAGGGAAATGCAAATCAAAACCACAATGAGATACCACCTTACACAAGTAAGAATGGCCCACATCAAAAAAACAGGCAACAACAAGTGCTGACGTGGTTGTGGAGAGAAAGGAGCCCTCTCACACTGCTGGTGGGAATGAAAACTGGTCCATCCACTATGGAAAGTGGTGTGGAGGACCCTCAAACTACCATTTGAAAAATGGAACTACCATTTGACCCAGCAATTGCTCTTCTGGGAATCTACCCAAAGGATACCTCAATACTGATACAAAGGGACACCTGTGCCTGGATGTTTACTGCAGCACTATTTATAATTGCAAGGACGTGGAAACAACCCAACAGTCCCAAAACCTATGAATGGATGAAAAAGATGTGGTATATATGCACAATGGAATATTACTCATCAATTAAAAATGATGAATTTGATGAATTTATGATAACATGGATGTATCCAGAAGAAATCATATTTGCAGAAACAAGTCAGAAAGAAAAAGGCAGAATCCAAATAGTTTCACTAATATATGGGTCATAAGAAAAACGAACAAAAGGCCAGAAGAAAAAGTCAAAACATGCTAACAACCAAACTAAAGAACACAACTGGGGAGGGGAGGGTGAGGGTGAGCAGTCAGGGAGGGGAGGTGGTGGGTGAACAATCCCAGGGAACACAAAGATGTGAAAAAAAAAATATATATATATATAAATAATTTAATTTAAAAATTTCTAATCCCATTCATGAGGATTCCACTCTTGGGATCTAAGCACTTCTTAAACACCTCACCTCCACATACCATCTCATCCAACATTAGGAATTCAGTATCTAAATTTGGGGTGTGGGGGTGGATGAGGGAAATAAGCAGTCAGACAATAGAAGTGAAACAGACAGAAATGTACGCCTTCCTTGTTTTGCTGCTCCCAAAGCCTACAGGGCCAAGTTCATTTCTTGACCTAGGCTCTTCCTGACAATGTTGTCTTATTATTAGGACTGATGCCAGGTGAGCACATAATAGGAGTAACTAGCTCAGCCTAAGATAGCTAGGAAGTGTTGTGAGCAACTGCTGTTGAGGTTCAGAATTGAAAAAGTAGAATTTAGGTAGTCAAGTATGGGAGTGGGAGTAGGTAGGGAGAGTACCATGGAAAGTAAACTGAGTGTACGTTGGGGTGACATTGAGTAAGAAAGTCTAACATATGACAAAAGCTAAAAAAAACACACAACACACACACACAAAAAAAAACCCACACACACACAAAACAAAAACAAAACCAGTAAGGCTAGATCTCTAGAGAGTGATGGGAGATTGCCAAAAAGATAAACAGGTTAGACCAAGGGAAACATGCCAGTCACTGAAGTTTGAAGCTAAGTGATTAGATATTTCATAAATATTGTAATGGACTAAGAGAATAATCTCAAATTCATAAATTGCCTTAAACTTTGATATGGCATTCATCTCCTTTTCTATACTCCCAGCCCCCTTCTTAAATGCTTATAGAACTCCAGTGAATTTGAGGTCCGCAGCATACCTAGCCTCAGGGGATGAATCTAATGCAATCATGTCTATTTTCTTCCTGCCTGCCAACTACTTATTATCCCAGCTTCTCTTGTGTCCATAAGTGGCCAATCTATGACCTATCTCAGGTCAGTCAGATATAAAGGAAAGTGTGCTGAGGGCATCTATTAGTTTCCTATTGCTGCAAGATTGGCACATATCGAATGCCTCAACACACAAATGTATGGACATTCTCTTAATGTTCCTGAGAAGTCTGAAATCAGACTCATGAGGCCAAATTCAGATGTTCATGGGGTGGTTCGATCTGGTGAGTCTGAGAATCACTTTCATTCTTTTCTAGCTTCTGGAAGAGGCTGAATTTGTGGCTGCAAATATCCTGCTTCTTGTCCTGCCTCACGTACCTCCAGGCCTACTGTATTGCCCGCCACATTTCTCCTCAGTGCCTGACTCCCTCTGCTCCACTCCCATAACAAACCCTGTGGTTATACTGATGGCCACGCAAGTGCCAGAATAATCCCCACCTGAAGCTCTTTCACTTAATCACTTCTGTGAGCTCCTTTTGCCATACAAGATAATATTAATGGATCCTGGGGACTAAGAGAAGATAGGGTGGTCTTTATTTCACCTACCACAAGACCTCAGGGCAAGCCTTTTACTTCATAAAAATCAGTCCTCTTTTGAATCCTGCCCCCCTTCCTTCAAGTAGGAATTTTCAGTAGAGACTTCATTTTGTAGCTGCACTTTTCTTTTTAAAAGCTTTTGATTATACTTTTTCCAGTTTTACTGAGGGATGATATATAAATAAATATTGCCTATAATTAGGTTGCACAATGGGATTTTTTAAGGTATATAATATGATGTTTTAATATATAGATATTGTCAAATTACTGCCAGAATTAAGTCAATTAATAAGGCCATCATTTCATGTAGTTATTTTGTGTCTGTGTGTACATGTGTCAAGACTTATCTATTCTCAGCAAATTTCAAATATTATACAATACAGTATTATGAGTTATAATCACCAGAAGTGAATCATCTTATAACTGAAACTTTGTCAATATCTACCCATTCCCTTCATCTCCCAATCACTGGCAACCACCAATCTACTACTATTTGTATTGACTCTATTAAATGAGTAGACTTTAGTAATAATCTAGAAATGAGACATCCAGGGATAGAAGAGGGTAGAGAGAATATCTACTTCAATCTCTTTAAAGAATACTAAATCAAGGATTAGAAAGTTGGTAAGCTTCTGCCAATAGGCCAAAATAGTTCACAACTGGATGACAATTTCATCTCCTGGCTCAATAATATTTCCCCATCCCATGAGATCTTGCAGCAATTGCCAGGACTAAACATGTTAAGCTTTCCTAGATGCAGACTTTAACAAGGTTTCAAGTTCTTATAATTTAATGGGGAGAGCTCTTGACATTAAGAGGCAAAATTTATTTTAAAAGGCTAGGATTGTGACACATTAAAGGATGTTGGCAACAAATGCCAAGAGTAACTGATGGTTGTTATTATATGAGAACAAAGAAGCTGATTCTCCAGAATGAAAGGTGTCCCAGTGTCATTGCTGCTTATGGGGTGAGGGAGACACCTGGATTTCTTTTTTCCACCCGTCAGGACAGCTTTATCCAAATAAAACATGGTGTGTTTCATTACCCACATGGAAAGTGCCCGTCACTTCTTGAGCATCATCATATGGTTGGTGGCCGGTGAATAATGGAGCACTGAGTGTCAAGGTGACTGGCTTTCAATGCACACAAAACTAAAAATTATAGACCTGTCATTCCAGAGGCAGGCCACAATTAGCTGTCTATGCAACTTGAAATTTCCATTTTGCCAGCTGAGTAATCAGTGGACTGGAGTTTCTCATTTTGGATGCATTTCTAAGTCTTTTGTTCATGGTCTTTTAAAATGTGGATTCTAAAGTAAATAAACAGTATGCTTAATCAGATGTGTTCTTTTTAGAAACACCCCTTCCCAAACATATGAGTAAACCCCAATATTGTTATAATAGTACCAACAATGATGTGACAAAACAATATAAGCCTTGGGTCTTTTATTAAGGAAGAGTAAAAATTAAAACTGAAAAATAAGCAGCTTCAATATCTAGGAGTTTAGGGTTGAGAAAGAGAAACTGAGATTTGGAATCAGATAGTTAGATAAGGTAAGGTCACCAAGTGAGATGTAAAATCAGCATGAGAATTCAAAACTTTCGTTTTGGTCTTTGCATATTCACTGACTCAAAACTGTACATTCAGTAACTGTTTCCTATGTCGATATGCTATGTCTGAGTTCTGTCTTTTCTGTGTCTTGGTCTTAGAACTTGAGACAACGATGGCAAACTAGAGTCTATTAGAATTTAGCAACTTGTATTCTGTTGCTGTTGGTGCCGTGACGGCTGGGGCTTGACATCTCAGATCAGACTCTAAATGTCTCTTGAACCTGGGTCTGCGCTGTCCTTTTGCTTCCTTGGCCCCAGTCCACATCACTTTCTCCCTCGCATGCAATATCCCTGTCTAGATTTAAATTGCCAAGCTTGGAGGATACATGTGAACTTGATAATCAATGTGAATTAAAGAAAAGATCAGAATTATGAGATTAGAAATCTTGGAGTGAAATTCTCTCTGCAAGATTTTATTGACTTTCCATCCTGCTTTTCATTTTTGGGAATCCTAGACAAGGTGAGACGAAATACAAAAGATTCGCCCAGAACAGTATGAGAGCAAAATTTATATTGTATTGGAATAGGTCCTAACAAGACCATGGGTGGTGACATATTGACTATTCTTTTGTTTTGAATGACTGAATGTCATATTTTATGGGAATTGATTTCTGAGCCTCTGTGAAGGAGTGATTGAATTTGCATTAGAGTCATTCTGTTGTGTAATTCAGATTATGCAAAGATCATTCTGAAACAATCTACAACTGAGATACAATTTAGAATTTGGTGTCTGGCTTCTCTTTAATTTCTCATTTATTTTGTGTGCATTGAATTTTTAAAGGACCAAAAGACTTTTTCCCATCTCTTTAGGAGTAGAAAGAGGCATAATCTAGGATGACAGAAAATTGAACCGTTTTCTAAGAGTCTAAACCCTGCAATTGGTTAATATTGTCTTCCATTTATAAAAATAGTGAACTTTATCATTGATTCCTAATGATTAGCACAAAAAGGGAAAGGCTTTTCAAAACTAAGATAGGATCTCTTTAATTCCAAATGTCCATTTAAGTAATATAAACTGTGAAGATAAGCAAAGTCTATTTTCTCTAAAGGAAAGCATTTTCAAATGAACAGAAAAAGCAAATGTGGACTTAATTAGGAGGAGTCAGATGGGTATTAATTATTCACCTTTCTAGATTGAGTATGGTGTTTCTGTTCAAGAAATAAAATGAGGATGATACTGATTATTTTCCTTTCCTTTCTTTCTCTGCTGCTCTGATATGAACTGGCAAAGATGGGCTAGAGGAAAATATGCCCATCACTTCTCAATTGGGGTTAGACTGTCTTTTGCAAGTATAGAATCTACCACTGAAATGCAACATTATTATTTGGTACATAATAAAATTTATGTTTGGAATATACACATATTCATTGTTCTAACCTCTCTTTACTACTTAAAAAAATAGCTAAGCAATACTTGTCCTTATTTTCAGAGTTCTATATATTCTAGATTTGGGAATAATGGTCAAAGTGACCGATACTTCAAATTGATGGTAACCAAACAAGGACTAATCTGTTTACTTTTACACAATCTGCTTAAAGAGCATTTGTTAAGCAGTGACTCTCACTCAGGTAAGATGGCCTGATGCAGATGGAGTTTTTCAAGTGTATGTAGTTAATCCACCACAGTGAAAGACAGGCCCTTATCCCAGTACCAAAAATATTAGTTCTGAAGGGCAAAGAGGGGGGTCAGAAAGAATGTAGGGATAAGATTTAGAAACTTTGGTTTAGTCCTGACTCAGATGGTAACTACTTGTTTTCCAGTTCTCAGTAGTCAGTACCAATGAGTGTGTTGGTATATTACAGGAATAGGGGTGCAGGGTACAGAGGCAGAGAGCACCTAACCAACCTTGAATAGAATTTCCCAGAAGTGCTATGATTGTCATTATGTCTATGTTGGAAATATGTTCATTCTCAACACACTTTCAGTTCTTCAGATAATCTCCTGTCTACTGCCTTTTTTAGCTGAGGAAACCAATACCCATGAAAACAAAGTGGCTCAGTTTGAATTGGACAACATATCCCAGCAGCTGGGACCATCTTCTGAGCCTCTGATTTCCTATGTAAGATATATATTTTTTCCTCTTAAATGAGTTATTTTAACCATGGGACTCTGAAAATAAGCAGTCTTTTCAAAGTAGAACTGCCTCCCTCTAGGCTAATTGAAACATTCTTTGAAATGTGATAATATTATTTAATAAGTCCTTTCTGAAATTTGATCCAAATAGAAAAATACAGAGAAATGAAACTTATTTGTATTAATTAAATCATCTTTTAAATTTCATGACTATAACTTAAAAGAATTGTAATGATACAGAATAAGATTCCATTCTTTACTCAATAATGTATTTTGTTGAGGGAAAGATATGTAAGGTACAAAACAAATAGGAGTTAAACCAAGGAATCAGTGTATGTGATGGTTTTGGGTCACATTTCTACATGAAGGCAGAAACCGCTTAAAGAAATGTGCTTGTACGCATGTGACCACTTTGCCTTAAACTTGAATCATCTGACATTGCTTTTGAAATAATAATTCCATTTGATAAAGTGAGGGAGTCATGTCACAAAACATGCTTTCCTTAGTGAGAAGATTCAACTTAGACTACAGCTTTCCTAAAAGGCGTATGAAAAAAAATACTGAGATTCACAAATGGTAAACATTTTCTTTCTGCTAAGTAAAAGATTCTTAGCTTTAAAATTATAAGACATTCTAACATATTTTGTAAAATATATTTTTTGTTTTAGTTCTACATTTGTAAAAGACAGGTGAGTCAGAAGCAAAAATAATACTATGGGAAAGATTATTAGTAGACAATTGTAATGAATAAATTAAACTCCAAATTAATACAATACTAATAATGCATTCTACTTCTCTTCCAAATTTTGGTTATTACTATTCCATACATAATGAACTTTCTGGGGGAAAGCAACATTTTTTTTGTGGAATAGAGGTTAATCAAATTTTACAGTTTAAACTGTGTTTTTGTTTTTGTTTTTTTTTCAGACCAGAATTATACCATTACTATAAATTATCTTAAAATTATGTGGACATCAAGATCGGTCATTTAATGAATGTATTATTCTTTGTTAAGATTATAGGTGGGCTTCTAGCCCACACTAAGTTGATCATAAATAATACAGTGACTCCTAAGTCAAATTAATATTGAGATCAGAGTTTTGTGGTGCATCTTAAATACCAGCATTTACCTTCCTCTAGTTGAACAAATAAACCAACCAAAAAAAAATCCCACAAAAATTCATGTAGCAGTGATTTATTCCCTCTACCCCCATTCATCTGGCTAAGTTTTGTGGGGCTTTTTCTTTTCATGAGAATTATTCTGTCACATCATGTGCATGTATCTGTCACCGGGTGTGAATTGCATGGGAATTATACCTTGAATAGCTTCCCCAAACTGAAGAAGCGAAAATGTTCCCATTCTGAATATTTTAGACTTGTTTGAGTTCTCTAATATTTTTGTTTTTGTGCAAGGCCGCTTGTAAGGCCGCCTGGACCCTGAATGCTGACAGCCTCCATTAGCATTAATACTGTTCTCTTATCTCCCCTCGCTTTCCTCCACTCCCTCCGCCCCCCCCCCCCCCTCCCTCTTTCTTGTCTGACGGTTCCCTGACATCGTTGACAAGGCTGACACCACCAATCAGCTTCGACTCAGCAAGGTCACTGTTCAGACTTGACTCGTGATTGGCTGCTGCGCTTCAGCGTGTTATTACTGTCTGATTTGATCGGAGGCAGGGGGTGGTCTCCAATCAAACAGAGAAAAGGTCCTAGAGAAGGTAATTAAATCCTGTCAGAGGCAATTATCGGTTCCAGGGCCATGACTCTGGCCCTGAATGCAGATGATCTGAAACTGTATTCTTGTAGAAATTCAAGAGGGCTCCTGGCATGGTTCAGCTAGGCATAAAGGAAGCAGCAGGCTTTCTGCAAACAATGCAGCCCTATATTTTGAACCTTTCTGCCTTTCTTCCTCTTTACTAGAAGACTTCTGTTTTCACTGATCAAAAATATTCCTTTTCAGGTCAAATTCTAATTAATTTAATAGACAAGGCTTTCCTTTCTTGTACCTAAATAATGACAAGTTTTGCCAAAGAACTTCTGCCCACAAACAACCTTTATCAAGACAAACCAAAGCCTTTAGTGGAAGGACACCAGTCTGTAGTTTAGACCAAGGAGAAAGGAAAGCAAAGCTTCCCCACTAGATGTTCTGCTGGAGGGGCACCAGGTTCTGTATGTCTGTGGGATGGAGTTTGCTGCTGTGAGCACCTAAAAGCTTCTCCAAGGTAGTCTGGTGATGGCAGTGCCTATTTAATGGCTACAAAGAAAAACAGCAGCAGATTGCAGTAGGTGAAGCAAATGCCTCCCCCAGCCAGCCAAAAACTACTTAGGAGAGTTAAAAATTTAAACGAAAGCTTGGAAAATAAAAACAGAAACAAGTAAATGTTGTATTTTTAATTGGGGGAGCAAAGGCAAACTCCTTAGGTGTACTTTTGTTGATATATAAATAGAAGACTTCAGTTCTGTTCTCTATGTGATTTCTCTTTCACTGCTATGAAATCAGAGCTCTGATATGTGGTTTCTGCCCAAGACTCCAGCCTTAACATGCACCCTGTTCTCCAGATCCTAAATAATATTGTTTTCAAAAGTATTAATCAATTTAACATGAAAAATATTTGATTCAATTTGAAGATAAATCATACAGTGCCTATACCCTCACAGAATCGGTTTTAACAGACTTTTTAAAATATTGCACTCATTTAATGTCAACTTTCTAAATGTATAGCCTTGATTTCAACCTTTGTATTTTGTGAGCCTGGGCATATTTTTCAAGAAGAAGATGTTCAAAACACCATTAAAATAATTTCTATATTGTTGCTGATGAAACAGTTTAACCACCAGGGTTTCTCCCGAGGGAACAGTTAACTTTCCTCTAATCTTGGTTGTTTTCTTTGTTTCTGAAACACCATATTCTTTAATATGTCTGACTTTATTTGTTTTGTTGAAACATAAACAGATGCTTTAAGCAAAACATCTTAAAAACAACAACAAAAAAGGTCCCTGCAACTAGTCCAATCAACAGAACAAGGTGTCAGACTGGGAAAGAAACTGGTGGGAGAAAAAGGTAATAATAACACTGCTTTTGACACTGGAGTGCTGGATTAACAGAAAAAAATCTCAAGTCTGAATAGGCACACATGACTGTGAAAAAGATGCTTAATTTATTCCACATTGTGTTTTTGGAAAATCAAAGTCCTCATCAACTTCCTTAATAAAGATAAAATAGGTATGTAGATAATAGCAAACTGCTCATGAATCTAGTGGCATATTTTAGGTCATTAGAACTAAGGTTCACTGCTATTAGAGAATGCTTTCTCTTTTTCTCCAAGTGACAACTCTGTCTCATTTTTGAGCTAGGGTGTTTATTTTCATTTGAGCAATCATTGTATATTATTGTGTGGTCAGATTCCTTGGTTGTTTGTTTTATATTGAAGTGGTAACTATTTTAAGGAAGATACCTCTTCTGAAGGAAATCTTGATCTATGAAGAAAAGAAACAGTTTTTATAAGTAAAATAAAAGGAATTAAAAGGCTTAAATATCCTACCTCCCCCTCCCTCCAGGTAAGATCAGTGTTACTAAAAGAGAAACAAATGGGGGTGGGGGGGAAGGGTCTCTTGTGCTCAGTTTGGATCCCCTGGTGCTCAGTTTTAGGGGACATTCTTCTGTACTCAAGGTATCATACTCTTGGTCCCAGAAGAATCTCTCAAGTTTTCAAGTTCTCTCACTAGGTCAGAAGCTGGTTGAGGGCAGGGATGTCATCCTAGTCCATCTGGTACACCAGGCAACCAACTGTCCTTCCAGTGACCTTCATAGGGTACTCACATGCACCTCTGTGAGATGGGGCCACCCCCCATTTGGATCCTGGAAATCATGAGTAACTTAGAACAATATTATTTAGTCGTAGAAGAGGGTGAATGGAAATATCCTATTGGATCTGTTGGCTATTATCTGTATCAAAGTATTTAATTGGGGCTCTAAGCAGAGATGGGAGTTTCAGGCTACCACTTAGTTCTTAATTTTGTGATCCTGTAAGCACCAACCATCAGAGCTGCCTAAATGCAAACATATAAGGTCATCAGAAATATAAACATGGGTTATCCATATGCTGTGTTTTAAAAGGTTTGTAAACAGAATTCTCTCAGAGATGTTGTGTAGTGTATTTTTAAGTTTGCAATGCCTATGCAAAACAGACAGTAATTCACATTTATCTCCTTTGTTCAGTTGCTTTGGTCAGCCTTATTGGGATAGGAAGAGAGGATTTGCCTTTTAATTGGTCTTCTCCAGATTTCTGGTGAGATTCCTACCACCCTTGAGTGCAGGAGTACACAGCCCAAACAAAGCCCATTGGGGTATATTTTCAGAATGGTGCAGATGGGGACAATAATTTATGAACAGTAATAGGAGCTGGGCATGCAATTCCCTGCCCAACACCAGAATAAGTGTGCCCTCTTGATTACTATGTGCACTGAAAATACTTTAATAAATAAGAATAAAAGCTATCTGCAATTCTCTTAATTGTAAGTTGGAATTTCTCAAAAACAATTGAAAAAATAATGACATGAAAATTACTATTAAGCAAATATATATTTTTTAAAAAGGAGGGTTGGCAGTGAAAAATTAGGTGGGTCTTGCCACATAGGGATAAAAAAATTAACTTGCACTGTTCTTGACGTTGTTGTAAATTTGCTGCGTTGCAAGCTGCATATTCACTTCTCAAGGGATCTAAAAACTTATCAGATTTTATTAATTTATTGGTGCTGTGCTGAGGTGTATTGTAAACCAATTTTAAGTACTTCATTTTGGTATTTATTCACTGCTTACTAAAAGCAGCAGCCTTTCCTACAAAGCCCCAGGGTTCCCATAATCAGTTATATTATGACTTTCCTCAACCTTAGGAGATGACATCCAACTACATTTAAATATTTCATTTGATGTTTTTAATGGGTGTCACCCTCATTCCTTATTTGCCATGTTAGGAACATTATTTTTTTCAGTATCAGCATCAGGGTTGTGGGTGGAGGGTGTGAATAGGAGATGCCAATTTTACCTCAGTTTTCTGGAGATAAAAATTTGGAAATTCAGGTGGTAGGGTAGAAATGCTCATTTGAAAATAGTATGAAGTTGACTGCCAAAATCAGAGAATGGTGGGGAGCATGGGAAAGACTTGGTTTGGTAACATGAGCTCTGAAGGCTAAGAGATGGCAATGGAGAACAGACAGCAGAAATGAAGGAGGGAAGGCCATAAGGTCTGGGTGGAGGGGGAGAGTAGCAAACAAACCCTACTTGGTAAATGACAGGAGACAAGAGCACTGGACTAGAATCCCGGGACTTGGTTCTAGATTAGCTTGTGTTTTAATTAGTCACCAAGAATGTTAATGATGACCAGTTCTGCTCAATATCTACTCCATTTCTTTCCTTCACTTGTGGTTGCCAGGTGAAATACAGGATGCACAATTAGTTTTTAATGTCCAATAAATAGTGAATAATTTTTTATAAAAATACATCCCACATATTGCATGGAACATATATACACTAACATTTATTCCATGTTTATGCAAGATTCAAATTTTAAAGGCTATCCTTTCTTTGCTAAATCTGGCAACTCTACCTAGCATTCCTGCAATGATACCTGGCAGTAGAGATGCAGATGTTCCCCTAATATGGGAAGCAATGTCAGTGTCAGGATGAAAACTGTCCTCTTTTCAATATCTATGGAAAATTTCAAGGTTGGCTTATTTTATTGATTCATCCCACCACCTTTAAATACCACCGCAAATATTTTTTTTTCCTTCCATCTTCCGATACCTAAAGTCCTGTGTCTACTTACTGCATCCTAATTAATTATTTTCTGGCTTTCATTTTCTCAACTCCTTACACATTTTCTCCAGTAATTCACAGTTCATTATTGACAAAGTCTTCTTGTTTGAGTCTAAATATTTGAGTCTCTTCTCTTCACTGATACTCTATTTTTCCTTGAGGATATTACTACTTTTATAGTTTTGTTTTGTGGAGACTACTCTTTGTGAGATTGTCCAAGAATAATGGAGCAGGAAAGCAGTGGAGGCATTCTCATTGCTGCTTTCATGTCCCATGAGGAAATCTTTTGTTATTCCAGAACCCATTCCATCTGTCTATGTCATCTTCTTCCCTGGCAACTTTTCATCTCCTGTCACCTATCTGACCCCCAAATATATATAGCAGCAAGATAATTATTTGCAAGCCTTATCAACTTGGGTCTTATCATCAGTTAACCTAATTGGGTAATTATTTGTAGTAATATGATCTAACATTGTCATTGTCCCTAGCAGAAATAAACATTCTCTCTCTCTCTTTCTTCCTCCCTCCCTCCCTCACACACACACACCTTCTACATTAATTTCAATGTTTACACACAAAGTTGACTGACATCTCAATTACATGCAGTGATAGAGCATAAATGGCTATAAAGTCTTTGAAATTATTGTCATCAAGAAGTAGACTGGTCTGGAGATATTTTTGTCCCATTTACTAACGCGGAAAGGACATTGAACTATCTCTGATCCAAGATTTGAAGACTTTCAGCTATATTACTGCTTGTGTTTCTCTCTCTCTCTCTCTCTCTCTCTCTCTCTCGACTTCTACCTGGTGAATAGGCTGAGGATAATTGATGGGAGAGAGATATCACATGGAGCAATGACAACCAACCAGCTGAGTTTCAACTACTGGAAAAGTGAGTGTTTAGATCTAGATCATCTCTAGATCATCCAATCCTAGCAGCACTGTCAGACAACTGTGAAGGTCAGCTATTTCCACCTTGACCAACAGGCTGTTCCAGTCTTTTTGTCTGTCCCACTAATCCCAGTCAATTTACAGAACATGAACTAATGATAAATATGTGTGGTCTTAAGCCACTAAGTTCTGAGATGATAAAGGAGCAAAACTTAGATGAATGCAATGGTACCTCTCTCTCTCTTTTCTTCTTATATATAAATTCTATTACTACATTTGAGAACTTCATCTTCCTTACAGATTTTAATGACATAATTTCTTAACATACTTTGGCTTCTTCATCTTTGAAGAAGTTCACCTTTATCTTAAAACACAAACACACAAATACATATGACATTAATAGTTAGAATATGGTAAAAGGTAAAATAATAAAGGAGAGTGGGAGAAAATTGCAAAGTTATGACCTGGAGAAGTGAAATACTTTTGGATTGAGAACAGAACTGATGACAGGAAAATGGGAAACCTTTTATCAAAGCAGAATCAAGTCTAGACAATTTATTTAAATTTTCTGTCTAAAACGTAACCTTCCCTCAAATCTACCATGAGCTTTATTTCCCCTAGTAAAAACCACATGAAAGAATTGCTGTCAAGCTTTGGTTTAAATAGGTTGAAATTAAAGAGTATGTATAATTATGGACTCTCAAACAATCTAATAATAGTGTGATAACAATAACTGTGTTTTGGTTGTTAAATAATTGACACCTTAGGGTCAGAGGATATGAAGAACCAGCAGATATATTTCAGTGGCTTCCGAGGATTAGATGGGAGTGATGAGCCTTGAGTGGTGATAGTTGCAAAAAAGAAGGAATTAATCTAAAGATGATGGGAAGTAAAACTTAAGAGTTAGTGAGACTGATGAAGAATAGACATTAACAATAGAAAAGGATAATGAATGGAAAGGGGTATAATTGGGTACTTTGTTAATGAAACAGCAGCTTTGATTCTATAGACATTGTCTTTCTCCTTCATAAAATCAGTGGACTTGGTTAAAGTTGGTATAGCTAACATTTCACATTTTATCACCACTTTCTATAACTAGGTTAAAATGTGGTAATTAGCTACAGACCACTGTCCTGTTTGACATGGATGTGGTTTCTTAATCTTTCAGGCCAGCAATCCAGGCAACTCCATTAATATACTAGAGATGACATGTAACAGATGTATAACTTTAGCCTCGATTATTTTAAACAACCTTTATATTATTAAAATTCTTTCACTTTAGAATCACAGAAGACTGAATATCAAACCAATTCTAATAAAAAAGAGGATGAAAAACCATTATGTTTACAGACTTCAACTATGTTACAAATCTATAGTAATTAAAACAGTACAGTGTTAAAATAAAAAATAGATAAGAAGACCATTGGATTAGAATGTAATAGAGTCCAGAAATAAATCCACAGTTATAGATGGGCAGTTAACTTCTGACAAAAGAGACAAGAACTTAGAATAGAGAAAAGAAAATGTATTCAATAGATTGCATTGGGAAAACTGGATAGCCACATGCAAAAATAAAACTAGGTCACCAGTTTGCATCAAATTAACTCAAAATAAATCAGAGACTTGGGTGTTAAGGTCTGAAACCATAAAATATATATAAAAGTCAGGAAAAATACCCTGAGACATTGGTTTCAGTGATATCTCTAGGGACTTGAATATAATGGCAAGGGAAACAAAAGCAAAATTAACAAAGGGAAGTTCATAAAGTTAAAAAAGCTCTGTACAGCAAGAGGAACTATCATCAAAATGAAAAAAGAACCTACTAAATGGGAGAAAATAGTTTTAGATCATAAGGACAGAAGAGGTAAACAGACACTTCTCCAAAAAAGGCATTCAGATAGCCAACAGGCATTTGAAAAAATACTCATCATGACTTATTATCAGGGAACTGCAAATCAAAACCACAAAACACCACCTAACACCTGTTAGAATGGCCCACACCTATCAAAAAGCCAAAAACAAGTGTTGGCAAGAGTGTGGTGGAAAAGGAACTCTCATAAATTATGTGGGAATATAGGCTGGTTCAGCCCCTGTGGAAAATAGCATGGAGGTTTCTCAAAATATTAATAATAGATCTACTACATACGCCAGCAACCCTACTCCTAGATATCTGCCTGAAGATATGTAAAAACATGAATTGAAAAGATATATGCACTCATATGTTCATTGTAGCTCTCTTTACAAAAGACATACAAAAGGTATGTAATCAACTTAAGTGGCCAACAATAGATGATTGGAGGAAAATGGACATGATAAAGTACTATTAAGTATTATGGACATGATAAAATACTATTAAGCTATTAAAAAAAGGTGAAAGATTGCCATTGCCATTTTTGACAACATAAAGCAGAATTGAAAAGGTAATGCAAAGCAATATGTCAGAAGGAGAAAGACAAATACAGGGTGATTTCCCTCATATGTGGAATATAGAGAAATAAAACAAAGGAATAGACAAAACCAAATTCTTGAAATCTGATTACATTAACACCAAGATTATCAGGGAGGGGGAGACAATAGACTCTGGGTGGATTATTGGTATTTGGGGGGGGGAGGTGGACATGTTGTGGTAAATACATCTAGATACGTGTGAATATATCCCCCTGAAACATGTACCATGTTGTAAATGAGTTACTTCAATAAAAACAATTACATTAATAAAAAAAAATTCTTTCATACACAGTGTGGAAAAGTCTCAGTGTTCCTTTCCATTTCTGCTCATTGGGATGATATAGACTAGCATGTCACAATCTGACCATTCACATCAGATTAATTCAAGTTTCAGAAAAAAAGGCAATACAGATATTCTTTTCCTGATTTTCAAAATTCTAAACATAGAAAACCAAAAATGACATTTTAATTTAATTTTATCCAAATGAAGGGGAAAATAGATATTTAACATGCCTAACCACCACCTTATCAGATATATAAATTTTAAGGAACCAACATTCATTTTTATAAGGAGGTATTTTCCCTTTCTCATCTATATCATACTGTAAATCCATATTGAAGTTACAGTGACAACTCTTTCATTGTTTCCTTAGATCTTTCTTGAGACAGAACCCAAATCTAACCTGGGAAACAGAAGTGTTCTCAAAACATAAACCAAACTTCCTATCAAAGAGCATCTGCATTTCTTAGTTCTGACATAGAGTACTACTTCCCAGATTTTGTACAGTGTTGAAAAATCATAGAACTGGATGACATGGAGTTTTACAAAAAGCTTATTCACATATGTTGAATAATCTTATCCTCCCACTTATGACACCAGAGTTTGTAGAAATGTAGGGTAAGTTAGGTTTTGAATTTTATTTCATCAAACATTCTTGCATGAAACCTATATTGAATATGTTGTTTAATTCCATGAAAAATTTGACCTTCTTCCTAAAGTCATGCTTTATGGGGTCATGTTACACTTTTAAAACTATGTGCTGCTCTCTTCACAAATGCAATTAATGCTCAATGTTGAAAACTTGACAAACACAAAAACCACAAATGGAAAAGTATGGTATATTTCTTCTACCCCAAAGTTGTCAAACTTATCTCACTTATCTTTCCTTCCTTCCCTCCTTCCCTTCCTCCCTCTCTCCCTCTCCCCCTCCCTTCCTCCTTCCCTCCCTCCCTCCCATCTCGAGCACAATGAAGTATTCTTTATTTTTTATTGTCTTTTTTTTTACTTTTAACAAAATACTATGAAAATGTTTATGCATAATGCATAATGCAAACCCCTTCTCAGTTTTGTTTTGTTTTTTAAATTAAGGTAAACCTTGCAATGCCCTGCAGAGTATGATGAGATTTATGAATGTATATAACTGTCTTACCAACACTACTATCCAGATAAAGAAATTTCCACATTTTATTCAATTCCCAACACCAACCTTAGATAACTAATCAGTTTTTCCTGTCCTTGAACTTATTTAAATGGAGTCATATAGTGTCCAGTCTTTTGGATTTGGTTTAACTTGTTAAATATATAATATTTTTGAGGTCTGTTCATGTTGTACAAAGTAGCTCAAAATTTTCCTTATTTTTTATCGTTAAGTAATTTCATTGCATTAATATACCATAATTTGATAGGTTAACTATTATCTTGTTGATGAACTCTTGGGTCTTTTCCAGTTTTTGAGTAAAGCTACTGAAAACGTTCTTGGGAAATGATTTTCTTTTATTTTATCTTTATATGATTTTCTTTTTTTGTCTTTACATGATTTTTTTTGTCTTTACATACTGTTCAGTGGTTGACAGTATATCACTAAATTGATATAACGTATAACTTAATTCAATCCCTATTGTTGGGCAGTAAATTTTTTCCTGCTTTTGCTATCATAAGGGATGCTATGGTAAAGTCTGTTGTTTTATTTTTTCGTCCTTCCTTTAATTTATTGTGAAAAAATATGGATAACATAAAATTTACCACTTAACCATTCTGTGATTTAAAGTACTTTACAAAGTTGTGAAGCCATTAGTATTATCCAGCTGCAGAAAATGCTCACCACCCCAAACTGATAATAAAAGCCTTCATGCAATAACTACTGATTTTTCCCTCCCCCAGTTTTTGGTGACAACTCCTCAACTTCTATTACTGACAACTCTAAGCACCTCATATTAGTAGAACCACAGAATATTTAGTTTTCTGCCTCTGTCTTATTTCATTTAGAATACTATTTTCAAGTTAATCTACATAGTAGTGTGTATCTGAACTTAATTCTGATATATGTATACTACATTTTGTTTGTTCATTCCTCTATCAATTGATATTTGAGATGTTTCCCCTTTGAGGCTATGCTGACTGATGTTGCTACAAACACTGCTATGCAAATATCTGCTCAAGTCTTTGTTTTCATTTCTTTCGGGTATATACTTGAAGCAGAATTGTTGGATCATATGGTAATTGTTTACTTTTTTATGGAACCTCTATATTGTTTCTGTTCCCATAAAATGCATGAGGAATCCAATTTCTACATATCCTTGCCAACATATAATTTTCTTTTTTCCCCAATAATAGCTATCCTAGTGGATGTAAAGTAATATCATATTTTGATTTTTGATATTGTAATTTTTTGTATATAATTTGGCATATACCCTAGTGTAATATCTATAAGTATAATTTCCTTGTTTATAATTTCAACTTTCTGAAGGTCCATAATATGCCCATAAGCATTATATTTCACTTTACAAAGCTTTGCTGATTCATTTTTAAAATATTTTCCTTTTAAAAATTTCCTTTAATACAATTCTAAATTATTTAAAATCATTTTCTTGAAGGATTCCAACATCTGGATATTGTAGCAACTATTCAGTTATTTAAAAATATGTTTATATTCTTCATGCTGGTGATGACCGATGGTTGTGTTCTTAGCCACCAATTAATTATTTTCTATCAATAAATTGAAACCTTTAATCAGTTAACTATTATTCATCCACATTTTATAGCTTGTGCTGCCTTGCTCTTCCTTTCCTCCAAGTAAGGCTTTCTCTTTTTAAGTGTATCTTGACCAATTATAGTGACAATAATTTGCACAGAAATTTAACTATTTAAACTTTCACATATTATCATCCTGAAATGTCCTCATAACCCTTCCAAATAGGTAGGTAGGAAATATACTCTTATTCTTATCATTGTAGAAGAAGGATCAGATGCTAACAAATTAACTGTAAGAGTAACTGGCTTGTTAGTGACATACACAGGGGTAGAGACTGAGTTTCCCAATTTTTATTCAAAGTCCTTTCTTGGATACTGAAACTCTCTCTCTCTTTCTCTCTCTCTCTCACACACACATAAACCTTATATATGGAGAGAACATTTTTAAACACTGTATATATAACATTTGATATAAAAATCATAATGAACTCAAATAGAATTTGCTACTTTGTCAGGCTCAACACATAAAATTTTGATGTGATGCCAGGATCTAATGAGAATAGGCATATAATTTCATCATTACACTGAAAATAGTAATTTTAAAGCAAGCACAGTGGACAAATTAACTCATCATGGATACATGATAGTTGTTATTTTCAATTACTTTGTGAATTCTTTTCTGACTATTATTATATAGTTGCAATTATTTAAGTTATTTGTTGTCCAGTAAGACCTTTAACCTCTAAGATAGAAAAAAAATATTGCAGTTCTTTCTTGGCCATGAAAAAAACATGAAAGTTGTCTTAACTTTCAAAATTAAAGTAGGAGGCAAAAATTGAGAATCTAGGCCGGGCATGGTGGAGCATGCCTGTAGGTGGTAGCCTAGGAAGCCACAGCCGGGGCCAGGGATCACGGTTCAAGTCCCACCTGGGGCCCATAGCAAGACCTAGTCCCCAAAAATAGCTGGGTGTGGTGGTGCGCGCCTGTAATCCCAGCTACCTGGAAAGCTGAGGCTGGGGATTGCTTGAGCCTGTGGTACCCTGGGCAACGTGAACCTGTGGTTCCACAGGCAAAAATAGCGAGACCTAGTCTCAAAAAAAAAAAATTGAGAATATAAATTTAAAAAACTTGAACTGTTGTACTATGAACTTAAAGAAAGAGTTCTCCAAAGTCTAATTATTTTCAGTAGAAAGGACTTTCCTTCACAGGTGTCAGTTGACTCAGTTTTGGCTTTACCTAGGAAAATTCCGCAGAGATAAAGAAGTTCCTAGCCCACAGCTGTCAAGCATATAAAAACATTCTTTATAATGTCTTCATGGAACACCAGTATATGAAATAAAGCAGCTTGGGACAGGATGAGAGAAAACTGATGAGCAACAATATTTTTTGCATTAATTCACTTTTTCTTGGTTATCGGCTATGCTTGGTGATGGGTAGCATAACCCAACCTTTATGAATGATAAACCTGTAAGAGGGCAAAAGATACAAGGTCCCCACCCTCATGAAGCTTAATGTTCAGTAAAGAGACAAATGCTATCAGATAACCATATTATTAAGTACAAAATAGCAACTTTTATTGCAATGTGCAGGAGATGTACCATCATGTTTCCTAACAGTTGAGATACATTCTGAGAAACATGTTATGTGATTTCATCATTGTAGAAATGGCTACAGAGTATAATCCCATAAACTTAGACGTCACAGCCTATTGTACACCTAGGTTACATGCTACAACCTACTGTGTATGTGCTGTGTGGTTGACAGAAATGTTGGTAAGAGATGCATGATTGTACACAAAATCATAATGAATAATTGAGTACCTGGTCTAATTAAGAGGTAAAAGAAGGCTTCTTAGGCTTGGATATGACATGTGAATAGATGTGTGTGGACACAGATTAAGAGATGCCTTAAAGACAAGGCACACCTTTGTCTGACCCCCTCTGGCACACCAGAGATGGGTTACAGTGAGACTCTTGCCCATTTCAACAACCCCTGGCCCCCAGGAGGTCACCATTCAGATGAGAGGTATGTGGATACCACGAGGTACAGTGCACTGTAGCCCAGAACCCTTGAACTCAAGCAATCTCTAATCTCAGCTTCCCAGGTAGCTAGGATTACAGGCACACACCACCACACGGGGCTCCTAGCAAACAGAAACTTACTGAGAGGAAAATAAAGTATATGCTCTAATGATGGGCAAACATGTGCAAAAGTCTGTTCCCAGAGGTAAGAGGAACTGAATAATGTAAAACCAATGCTGGATCAGGTACAAGAGAGGAGGGTGATGTCTAGAATGAGATGAGGCTAGAGGGGCAGGTAGAGGCCAAACCATGTGGGAAGTGGCTGGCTGTATTAAGAGCTTCTATCTTTGTCATAAGAATAATGGAATGCCACAGAGTATAATTGGCATGACTCAATTTGCATTTTGAGATCATTCTTATTGGGGGATGAGGACAGACAGTGGATATAAGAAGTAAAATCAGTAGATAAGTGTCTGATCCAGGCAAAGGAGAACAAGAGGAACAGAAGAGGAAATGCAGAGGGATAGAAGGAATAGAGTTGCTTGGGAAGCAAACCTTGCAGGAGTGAGAACATAATGGGGGAGAGTTGTGAGTGGGAGAAAGATACTAAGAGCATGTTTCTGGCTGGTGTAATAGCTAATGCAACTGATAAATAGGAAAAAGAGTTGATTCATTCCTTTCGAGCAGGGAATAAACTGCTCAGCAAATTATGGTCTGTGGGCCAAATCCTGCCTACTGGGGTTCTTTGAAAGTCAAGTTTTAGGAACACAGCCATGTTTATTGGTTAATGCATCATGTATTTCTGGTTTTGTATTTAAAGACAGGGTTGAGTGACTGTGACAGAGATTAAAAGAGGTGTTATCTGTGCATTTACAAAGTTTGCCGATCCTGGCAGCAGAGAAGTAATACTAGAATAAAACATGAGATTCGAAGAAAGTAATGTTTGATTTGTGATATATGTGTTTGAAGTGCTTTGATAGTCAAAAGATGAAGTCAAGTGGGTATTTACATACAGGATTAGAAATGGCATATATGTGTGAGTCATCTGTATTAAGGTTGTGCCCAGCAGTCATGGATAGGGATGAGGTCACTGAAGGGGGAGGCTTAAAGTGAGAAAAAGTTATCTGGGGTAGAATTGGAGAACATCATCATTTAAGGTTCATGTAGAAGAGTGGTTTGGTAAAGTTTGAGGTCAGAGAATGTGGCACTCAGAAGTCAGGTATATTAGTTTCATGGGGCTGCTGTAACAAAATATCATAACTGGGTGATTTAAAGCAACATAAATCTATTTCTTATAGTTCAGGAGGCCAGAAGTCTGATATCTAGGTGTCAACAGATTTGGTTCCTTCTCAGGGGCCCAGAGAGGGATTCTATTCATATCTGTTTCTTCCTTGGTGGTGGAACTGGGCATCCTTGATGTCTAAAGACACATCATTCCTATCTACAAGTCATCATCAATGCTTTTGTTGTCACATGGAGGTTTTCTTATACTCCAAGCCTCCTTGTTCCTTCTCATAATTCAACATGAGATACCTTATAATGAGACATCCCTTTAACACTACCAGTCATACTGGGCCCAGCCTACTCCAATATGACTGCATCCTAATTTACATAGTAAAAGAAGCTATAAGTATGTTTCTAAGTAAGGTTATATTTTATGGCTTGGGGTAAAATTCCGTTTTAGGGAGACACTGTCCAATCCAGTATACCAGGGAGGGGGTGGAATAAGTTACCACAGGAGGCAGTGTCAACAGCATCTGATGTTGAGTGGTCTAGAGGAAGTCTCAAGCTTGTCCTTGTTTATTGGAAAGGGAAGACTCACATATAGAATATAAGGAGGTCATACTTAAAGAAGAATGTACAGATTCTCTTCTTGTTCCCAATCACTCTAGAGCTTTATTGATGACTTATACTGGAGATTTCTTCATTATCTTTGCAAGATGGCCCAGTTGGTGTCTCTTGTGTGACACAGAGGTCCTGGCTCTGGACAATATGAGCATACAGATGCCACCTTTGGAATCTCTCTTTTTGATCTCTGCAACCACTCAGTTTCCCTTGGAGATTTTTCCTTAAGTAATATCCAAGCTTTCTCCTATTTAGAGTGCACAAGGGCTAATGGGATCACTAGCTGAGGTGAAATGGTTGCAGATGGTAATGTGAAGACTAATTTATTTTCAGAGGCTTTTAGGAATTCATGTGCTTTTAATGATAGCTTACTATAACCACAAATCCCTCATTTTCATTCTTTAAAGGGAGAGGATATTGCCCATTATTAACAACAGAGGAAGATAGAGTAGGCAGCTAATTGACCCAGTGAAGCTGACACAATTGTGGTGGGGTTATGAAAGCTGAAGAGTCTTTACTATGCTCCTAGGACTTTTGTCTCATTTTTTATATCGACTTTCCTGACCTCTTGTGAATCATTTTCACCTGCTCATCTCTCTTCCTCAGTCAAGTTTCCATCTGGCAGACTCACAGCGATGAGGGCTTCCAGTGATCCTCTTTTTATCAAAAATCTGGTGCTGGCTTGTGCCCTTATCAGAGGGATGGTGTCTTTATCCTGAATAGGGAAAAAATGGATGAAATGACGTTCAGCCTGTCACCCTCCTCTTGAGGTCCTTCTTAAGTCAAGGGGTATGGCAACGTGGGCTGTCACGGGTCTGTTGGGGAGAAGGAGGGAAATGGGTGGATAGGAAAGATATAGTTCTGTTTCTTCCCTGGTCCTTCAAGCCAGCTGGACTGGGTGAATTATCTATAATTCATAGACATCACAGACCCTGGGGGCACTGCTCAACAAGCCCAGAACTCCATTCACTGAGACCTTCTATTTCTCCTATCATCATCCTCGCTGCTGTTGGATTCTTGGGTCTAACATGTAGGTCTACCTACATCTTGCCTCTGAAGAGTTGTGGGTTTATTCTCAGTCTTTCCAACTCTGGAGGTTTAGATCTTCTCCAGGGACTTTCCCAAGGATCACATTTTTTTTGACTTGGAGGCTCCACTTCTTACCTGGCTCTTTTTTGCCCTTCCCTCCCTTCTTCTACACCAGGACAATCCAGGAACCGGAAGCCCAGAACAACCATGTTGTTCCGAGATCAGGGAGGTCTCTTCAAGGTTTAGGAAGCAGCACGTGATCATTCATAACAGTAACTGTATATGTTTTGAAGTTAGGCTCACTTTTATTTTTACTCTCTGAAAACGATTACATTGAGTTGCAAGAATAATACAAAAAGTTTATATCTAAAATGTACATATTTTAAAATATAAACTTGGGGATGGTACAAAAATGTAGGATTGTGTCTATAGGCAGGAGACGAATGTGGGACTAGGTAATCCTGGTAATGGTAGAGAAGGAATAGAGATGATGTGAGTTATATCAGGTTGAAGTCTTATTTATTTGAAATGCAGAACTACTATGACATGTTAACATGTAAATAATTCTTAATAATTCGGCATTGACTGTCTTTTCATAAGTTTGAATTTTTCATTTCTTTATGGATTGTTTTTTCATAATTGAATCCTATTTTTCTCCATTTCTTGTTTATCTTTTCCATATTTCTTTGAAATTATTTTAATTCCAATGCCAATTCTTGGTTAGTGTTGTGCATTGTATTTTCTCTCTTATGGTTTATCATATCCTTTTGTTCTGGTGTCCCTTGACAGAAGAGACAGACAGAACTTGCCTTACTATGCTTTTCCTTGCCTGGTGCTTTTATGATATATTAGCAAAAAAGTCATTTCTTACCTTGAGTTCATAAAGTTAGTTATTTTCATATGTTTTCTTCTAATAATGAAAGTTATTTTTTTCCTTCATGGACTTTAATCAATCTGGAATTATTTCTTGGCATGGATAATACACAGATTTGATTTAATTTCTTTTTTCTATGGAAATACCATTGTCTGAAACTATTTATTGATTAGTTACAGGAATGCTATGGATTTTTGTATACAGAAAGCTTGCTGAATTCTCATACATTTTAATAACCATAGATTTTATTCATTTCTGTTAAGACCATAGTATTCTAAGTAGTGACAATTTTATTTATCCTTTTGAGTCTTATAGATTATATTGCTTTTTCTTGCTTTGTCATAACATCAGAGTCCCTAGTACAATGTCAAATAGTAATGAAGGCAGTGGGCATCCTCATCGCATTCTTGACATTAATGAGAATGCTTTGAAACTTTTGCTATTAGGAATCTGTCATAGTTTTTTGTCAGACATTTCTTTATGGGGTTAAGAAAGTTCTCCCTACTTTTAGTTCACTGTGAACACTTTACTTTTAACTCATAAATGAATGGGACAATATCCTTTGTTTCTCCCACACAAAAGATACGAATGTTTCAAATGGGTGATTTGCATCACTCCTCCTCCTAGTCATTTAGAGTTCCAGGTAAATGGTCTACCTTTCTTTAGGCCATTATTCTTACTGTGGGAACAGAGTAGAAGAGTTGGAGATAGACGCCCAAGATCTCAAGACTCAGACCCTTCTCACTATACTTCAAAGAATCCATCACAGGGTGGGGCATAACTGTGGAGGAAGCTAATCTGCCCAAAAGATTGATTAAAAAAATCTTTATTAACTATTTTGTGTCATTTTTCTGATGGGTTGTTGATGTAGATTTCTATGTTATTAGCGGTTTTTCCTTAAAAACCCTGAAATGACATTAGTGAAAAATTGGCAGAATCCAAATGTCTGGAGTTTAGTTAGTTTACACACTAAAGCTGATTTCCTGCCTTCAAAAAAAAGGATATCATGATAATGTAGGATACTCAGGTTTGGGGTAACTGAGTGAGAAACACAGGAGCATATCGTCTGTGCAGCTTTAAACATCAAATTATCCCACAATAAAATAGTACTTAAAAGAATAACCCTCTGTTTTGTTCATCTATAACTACTGTTTTTCTGTTTGGTTTGGTTTCTTTGTTATTTATTGATTTGTGCTTTGAACAATACTGTTTCCTCTGCTAATTGTTTTAGGCTTAGTCTTATTCTAAGCTGCAGGGTTGAAGGAGGTATGAGGTTGCCAGAATCTACATGGATTCTATCAAATCAAGTCACTTAATGTCTTTCAAACACTACTACCTCTGTACAGGTGTAACTATACATGGGGGTAAGATATCTTCCTTCTTGGGTGGATACCATACTAATTAAGGACTTACACAAAGATATCTGGTATGTAGTAGCACTTGATATAATGATGCAGTAACTGCCATCATCACCATCATACTTACAAGAAAAATCCATGGTGTTTATCTAAAACACTAGGTATATACAATGACATTTGATAGGCTTAGATTCTGGCTACTATTATATTTTCTACATGGGCACTTTCATATTTAATGCACACTTTACTTTCTAATGTCATAATAACCCTTAAAATTGATATCGGGTCCAAAAGGCCTGCTTGACCCGTGTATAGCAGTTGTCACAAAAAAGCAGTTTAAACAACAGGGTTTTATTTACAAGGGAAACTAACCAGGAAAATGAAAAGTTCTCAAAGCACAAGTGGCCAGTTATCTTACCCCATGTTTAGTCCCAAAGTTCCCAAAGACACATATCCAAGATGGTGCCCTTTACCCCTCTAAAACTGAGGCAGGCACTACAAAATCTGGTCTTTCTCCAGCATCTTCTCTTTTCTTCTCTCACCAGTGTTTTGAGCTAATCCCCTTTTCCAAGTCTCTTCAAGTTTCTTCCACAATTGCTGATGCACAAATCAGCTTTCCAAATCCCTGGCCATCTCCAGGTACCAGTTCACTATGCCACCTGCTATGGTGTCACACTTTTCATACTAGCTACACTTCTGCTGGTCACCGAGGCTCCTTGCCACCTCCAGCTCAGTCTTCCAGGGGGCTTACCCTGGCTAGGCCATGCGGGCCTGTTCTCTCAGTGAGTCATTCTCGTCTCCTTCCTTTCCTTTCCTTGCTCCTTTTATATACACCCTCTCTTTCTGATTCCCATTTTCTCTTGCACAGGGTCTTTATCTCAGGCTCTACCCAACAGGGTATTTTGGCAGCAATACAATTTTTAACTGCATCACTCCCCTGTATCAGAATATCAATCAAAAGTAGATGATGTTTGGCGGAAGACATAAATTGATGTGTGTGTGAGCACGCGCACACACACACACATAAAGCCAGGCAAGGGAATTGTATTTAATTTTTTTTAATTGTATTTGCTTTTGGTCTGATGTATTATGTCAGTCATTCTTCATTTATCCTTCCTTACCCACATTCTTACCCTCTATGCTTCTATATCCTGTTCTACTTCCCAGGTAGCTTACCTTTATGGACTGGTCTCCTGTGCCTCTCCTAAAGGGATGTATCAGTAAAGGGTTAGAAGGAAAAGAAAAGTAAGTTTAGAGTATTTGTTGAAGGTCACAGTACCTGTCAGGTAGCTCTCTCTACAACCACAGGTATAGATATCTCTACGTTCTGGTAAAATAGTCCTCATTTCTTCCCTATTATCACTTCCAGTCAACTAAGCATGATAATAGTTCTTAAAGGTTACTGGCATTGTTATATTTCACTCTTTCTTACAAGTTTTCTTTAAAACTCCCCACACCTTTATATAGTCCTATTATTAGCTGCTTCTTGATTAACCTGTTTATTTACACCCCCAATTTCATCACAAATGCATGTTTTGCCAATCATAAATTTGCTACTATAATCAAAATTTTAGCAATTATATTAAAAGTGGCACCCATTAGTCTAATATACTTTATTCTAAGTGCTGATGAATGAAAACACTGAAATGATCACCTACATTCATCTTTAGATGATTATGTTTACTACTATCTCAGTGCCTATTACTAAGAATAACAGAGTATATGAAGATATAATAAAAGTAGTCAACATTTCTAACATTTACCTTGTGCCAAACTTCTTCCTAAGTGATTTTAATCCCCGTATATCATCACTGTGTAGTTACTACTACTATCTATTCAGTCTTATAGATGAAGAACTGAGATGTGAAAAAATTAAGAAATTTTTTCAGCTCACATGGTAGGTAAGTGGTCAAGACATAATGGTCCAAGCATTTGGACCCCCACATCAACACTGTGCTCCCAAAGACTCTGCACTGTAGTTATAAAAGGACTCTGTAGTTAACTTCAAAAGTGAGTGTATCAATCAGAATCCCAGCAGAAAAAGAGATGACATATTCCAAATTAGTCAACTAAGGACTGCTTACTAAAGGACATATTATTATAGGGTTTAGGGAAACCATCAATGCATGCTGCAATTCTCTGGGGTTAGTAATAGTAATAGTGGAAAGTTATTGTCACTCCTGGATCTAAAAGCACAAGGGAAGAAAGTGGTTACTAGCATATAAAATCTAGAGAAACTAGCACCAGCTATAAATGAGGCTGTTATGGCATATGGTTAAGAAATACAGTCAACTTGCCCTGACCATACAATGAAGGAAGCAGGGCAAGAAATACTTGCCTTTCCTTTTCATGCCACCCACCTAGCTCCTGATGGCCAACCTATTTAGAAGTCAAAGAGCCAAAAGCTTAGTTGATAAAGTCTATAAAGCTTTATCTGCCAACATCCAAGACAGAGTAGGAGTATCTTGGATGAGTGAAAGGAAATATCCAGCAGAGTACATTTCTCTATTAGGGAAATAATGCTGTATACAACTGAAATCTGATATGAAATTAAGATCTTTAACAAGAAGTTTAAAAAGATTCCTTTTTCTTTTCCTTTCTTTTTATTGCTTTTGGAAAGGAGCTTTGTAAATGTCCCCACCAGTTGTTTGCTTTGTTAAATCTCTGCGACAAAAGTGCTTATATGCCTTTGAGTCTATAGCTATAACTCAGCAGATAGAAGACACATTTTGTTACCAAACACTTGTCAACTCAAGAACAGTGATGTGTACGTTTACCACAATGGATAAAGGAATGTTACAAACCAGAGTAATTTAAAGCCATTCATGTCTTGCTAGAGATGGTGTGGATCAAGTTCAATCATGGAGAATTTACAGATCTTCAGATACTGAATAGACTTTTTTTGATTATCTGGTTTGATTTCCCATTCATTAGAGGAATATTTCTATAAGGAATTCTGAACAATTATTTTCTATTCTATGAATCCATAATTAAAAGGAAGAGGACTTCCTGGGATACTGTAAGTTACTGTCTGTGATTCTCACCTTTCCCAAAGTAGATCCTCTCCTTTTCTTATTGCTTTTGCATAATCATATTTTATACCAATAATATAGCTATGTTCAATTTATGAAAACATACTGTTTTTAGTAAACTCATTTATTTCATACACAGGAGCCAGAATATGACAATTTAGAATGAAGCAATGATCATTTACCTAACCATTTCCCACAAAGAAAGGAAAAAAGATCAAAATGTTATGCTTGGTTCAAGCCAGTATATTCACCTGGACAGGCCCATACACATGAGTATGCATCAAGTACTGTGCTTTAGGTATTTCATTTGATCCATATAATGGAGAAGTAATTATGCATGCCCATTTTATAGATAGGGAAGTCCACTGTTCTTAAATAAATAGAAGCAAGCGCTAACTTGCTTATTTTTAATATGTATTTCTCAGCGAGAGAAAGAAAAGTATGTCTAGTAGGAATGCTTGGAAATATGTGTGGGCATTTTTTAAATTATTACAATGATTGAAGTGTTACTGGTGGCTATGGGTACCAAGCCTCCTGGAGTGCTCAGGAAAGCCTGGCATAATGAAGGGTCACCCACATCACAGGCCCAGTTAAGAAACATGACCTATAAGAAAACTGGACACTGAACTGAAAAAGAAAACTAAAAGAAATTCTAAAAGAAAACTGAACACTGAACTGAAGTTGCTTCACAAGTGACTATTAGAATATACACACATTTATTATTTTATAGATTTTTGATATATATATCTTCTATAGGGATATGTGTATACACATATGTTTATGTGCTTATATATGTGTTTTGCTTTTAAAAATGTGGTAGGGGAGAAGTTAGACTTTTATGAAGGAATCTAAGAATGGATGAAGCAAATGGAAACTAAAGGAAAATGTCATACTCTATGACAAGTAGGGGTTCATATGACTGCAAGGGCTCCTGCATTCCAGAATTCTCTTTTTGCATTGTGGTTGAAGTTGGTATGGAAAAGTAAAGATGTATTATATGGAGTGCCATCATTTATTATGTTTCAAGCAGTTCTTTTCCAGTAGCTGAACTGGTGCTTGAAAGATGTTTCTGGGAAACCTTATTGTTAAGCTCATCTCCCTTTTGATAGGGGTTGAGTTATAGCCCAGCAATTGGCTCATATGCTTCTACATTTATGTCAGATAATTTAAATTGGCTGGGGGTACAGGGAGGAGGGAGGGAAGAGAGGACCAAACAGTTCTAACTTACTGACAGTACTTACTGCCAGAGTCACCCTTTGATTTGAGAGGTGCAGGCACAGGGAAACACCTTCTTGAATGATTCGGTCTCGGTGTGAATCTCCCCATTTCCAGTTTCTTCCTAACTCTTCACATATTCAGAAGTTCCTGCACTGTGGTTTTTACTTTGTGTTAGTGGTTATGTGCCAGTACCTTGTATATAAGCTCTCAAAAGTATTTGCTCAAGAGACACAAAGGAGAAGAGAAATGATAAAGTCCTGTGGCAGAGACACAATGGCAGCTATGGGGAGATTGTCACCAACCTAAAGAACATTTTTCCTGGTGTCTTGTTTATAGTATATCTGTCTATATACCTACTATATTCCATTTCTCATTACCTTATAGACATAGAATTCTTGACAAATAGGTACTCTTAACGGTGACTGGTTTTTTTTGTGTGTGTGTACAATTGGTTAATTATTAATTTTTATTTAATAGATTTTTACTGAATAAATGCCTGTTATATATCAGGTTGTGTTCCAGGCCAGACATATACTACAGTAAATACACAGACAAGGTACTTGCTCCATAAACTATATTCTGTTAGGGACTAGAAGAGAGGAGGACATTCAAGAAGTTAATAAATGGACACATGTAGACATCAGTGTTATGATGGAAATAGTAAGGATATATGAGGTAATGATGAGAACATATGAGGAAGTAGAGAATTGAGTGGATGGTTTTAGCTTGGGTGGCAAGGAAAGGTCTCACCAAAGAGATGAAATTTGAACTGATGGATCCAATGGCAGGAAATATGCGGCTGTGTGAAGATATGAGGCATGAGTATGTCAGGCAGAGGGAACAGTTCATGCAAATGCCACAAAGAAACAAGGGCCTTTACATACTCAAGGAACAAAAGGACAATGGGATGACTGAGAAGGAGAGTAGGGGGTGAAGAAGTGAGGAAGTTAAAAGAGTCCAGGCTATATGGATTTTTAAAAAGCATGGTAAGGACTTTGGATTTATCCTAAGAGGGATAGAAAAACTAGTGGAGGACTTTCCATGCTAAAGAAAAACTAGAGCCAAATGTGACTTATATTCTAAATTATTTATTTGGCTACTGTGTGGAACAGAAGTTGTAGGAGAATAAGAATGGAAGCAGAGAGACTAATTGGAAGCAACTGCAGTTCTCCAGACAACAGACTATAGCAGCTGAGACTATAATGTTAAGATGGAGAAAAGTGAATGAACAAGGAGCAGGTTATAGAAATAGAGCCAACAGAATCCACTGGTTGATTGCACATGTGTTGGGTCTTCCTTGTTCTTCATACAGCATAACTAGCATTGCCAGACTTGGACACTGGAGTCAAAATGTCTCTCTTAGAACTCTGATTCCCCCACTTCTAGCTGTGTTATTTTGGAAAAGTTAACCAAGTTTCTGTACTTTGATTTCTCTGGCAGACACCCCATTGGTTTGAATAAACAAGTTAGTACATATGCAATGTTAGCAAATATTGATTAAAATTTGTTATTGCTGTGATTAGAACATGCAATCTATAGCATTTTATTCAAAGCCACATGTACTTAAATCACTTGACTTGACGTGGGTAGTGAAAAGAAGAGGTGGGGCAAGTAACACAGAGGGATGGCTTCTGAGTTGGCTCCTGACGAAACAGCTGAAGACGTATTCTCCTTTGCCAGTGATAAGTCAGTGCAGGATATAAAAGACTGCTCAGGAAAAAAGCATAATACTTTTTTTCATCTTTGGTAATTCCCCCTAAGATCCCATTTTTTTTTCCCAGCACATTATTCATCTGTAATATAAAGGAGATAATGTGGAAATTAAAGTGCTAATTTCAGCTGTTATGGGAATCAGGCCACAGCGTGAGGATTAAAAGACAAAAGAATAGGGAGGAGGAAAAAAAACCTTTCCAGCCAGGTTGCTTTGAGTCTGTGAATTTTTATGAACAATTTGCTCAGCATTGAATGGAAAATTTTCTTTTTATTATTGGTAAATTTCTGAACACTGTAGAGTTTAGTGGTACTCAGCGTAATTCATGGCTCTGTATATGGGTTACAAATGTATAACTGATAGACTAAGAAATGGTGAAGGTGAGGTGAGCACTGAGTAAATACTTTCTTGTTAGATTTTCTTCAGTAATCTAAAGCTGTCATTTATTGTGCATTAATCATATACCAGACTCGGTTGTTGACATACTTTTAACTTAATTCTCACTACCACTCAGTAAGAGAGGTATTTATATTTCAGAGAAAATTAAACTGAGGCTCACAGAAAAGTAACTGATTCAAAGTCACACATAATAAGTTGTAAAGTGGGATTTAAAGTCAGATACATCATTAAATCTTGTATTTTAACCACTCTATTATACTACCTATATCTACCCTATGTTTTATTAGCTATATATGTACATGTGTGTATTATATGTAATCTACAACATATTTGTTTTATATGAAATAGAGTGCCATGAAAGCAAAAAAGAGGTTTTTGTTTTGTTTTGTGTTTTGAGACTAGGTCTCACTATTTTTGCTTGTGGAACCCCAGGATCATGTTGCCCGGGGCACCACAAACTCAAGCAATCCCCAGCCTCAGCTTCCCAGGTAGCTGGGATTACAGGCGCACACCACTATGCTCAGCTATTTTTGGGGGACTAAGTCTCGCTACGTGCCCCCAGCAGGACTCGAACTGCGATCCCTGGCCCTGGCAGTGGCTTCCTAGGCTGCCACCTACAGGCATGCACCACCATGCCCGGCTGATGGTTTTTTTCTTAAATAGGAATAAAGACTGACAAATTTGCATATTATAATTCAGGTGGAATAGTATACATTGTTTATTTTAGAATCACTAACCTGTATTTTTCATCACATGGTGTCTGCTTGAACATGCCAAACTTTCTCTTTTTTGCTAAGTTAAAAACGACTGTCCTATAGTTTAGAGACAAATGACCAGGGGAAATAAACCTTGAAGCATTATATTCATGTATGACTTGGTTTTGTCTTTGAATTACTGTTCTAATCACTTCTGCCTATGAACCTTGTCAATCTGACATTTTGTTTATTTGAAGAGAGAAATAAACTAGACAAAATTCATAATGTCAGGACAATGTATAGAAATCCTCCCTACTCCATCTCATCCCAAGGAAAAGTGCAATGCCCCGGCCTCTCGTAGATGAACTCCTTCAGTTCACAAGTGGAAAGTATCTTAGACTGCACCAACTCAAATGGTAACATAAACCACCTGTGGTTAGTGTAAGACAAAAAAAGTGCAAAAAAGCTATCATTTTATTGAAATATAATACCTTAAAGAGAATAGGTGACATGAAATAGATCATGAAATAGATTGTGCAAATTAATTCTACTTGTGCCCTTCTCATTTTTTCATATGACTTCTAAAACATTTAAAATTATAAGTGTAATTCATATCATTTTTTTCTTCATGCCACAATTCTAAAGTTCTATATTTAATGTATTTATTTTCAAATCCACTTTGGAAGTTAATGGGAGAGGGATGAAGAATTTGTGCCCTCCAATAAACAAAGAACGAGGGCATAATGATCCACTTCTGATATAATGTAAAATCAATACCAGATCCTCATCTAATTACCAAGGGTAATAAGCTCTTCCTTAAGTTCCACAAAGCAAAGATCTTGGGAGTAAATGTGAATTATGGAGGGCATATGGGACTTGAAGTCAGGCAGGTCTGATTTTATGTGTCCAATGGTCATGGGACCTTGAATATTAGCCACTCTGTGTATCCTTTTCCATCCTCCCAGCCCCACAGTCACTGCTATCCCTGAACATTTTTGCAGAGGCTTCTTCCTAACAGTTTTATGAAGGTGAAATAGGGCAGTGTCTTGCCACTTACCACTCATATCTCCAGCTTCTTATCACAGAAATATCCAGAGATTTAGAAGGAAAACAAAAAGACATCAGTTCATAGATAAATTGCCTTCTTGCAAAACTGGTCAGTTATATTGTAAAATAAAGTAAAATTCAATCATTTTCATATTTAATACAGTTTGCATGTGCATGCATGTGTCCCTATACAATCTGCAGAAATGAACACATGCACACACTAACAGACAATGAAGGAAATCTAGGAAGGATAGACAAGAGAAAAGCAGAGAAATGAATAGGCAAGAGGAACCAGAATCCTGGGGACTGACCTAGCAAACAAGGAATCAAGTCAGTTAGCAACCTGCGGAACAACAGGCCAGAGAAGCTTGTGTGAGACGATAACTCCCTGCAGAGAATGGAGAGTTTCTCCAGAGTCTCTCCATCTTCCTACATACTTCAACAATGCCTGATGTCCATGATTTGGCCTAGATTTTCTGCTTCTCTTTATCAATTTCTTTTCAATGGGAGTCTCATGTTTATTTCCATCATGAAAACTATCTGGACACCCCTGCATTTCATAACACATGTCAACTTTAAGCAAACAATTTTTGGTCCCTTATGTACCAGTGTAGTGGAGATGAGCATGCTACTTTACTGAGTCAAGTGAATGAAGGTTATTTTTCTTAGTGAAAAAAATATAAAAGTCAGAAGTAATAATAGAAATGATCAAAATACTATAGAGCTCTTTATTTTGGTATGTCTGCATATTCAAAGGATTTATGTCTTTAACAGACAACATTATAAGCAATTTATATAATGTGAAATGTAATCTATGAAATATTTTATATTTTATATAGAAAGAATTCCCTCCCACTAAACTGATATTATCATCATCCTTCTGGTTTACATCTAAGGAAACTGAGTCTCATGGAAGTTAAGTACTTTGAAGTTATATGAAACTGAGGTTTAAATCCACGTCTCTTAATTCCCAGTTCCATGATTATTTTACCATACCATCTTATTGCACCATATTCCAGATTACTAGGTAAATGTGCATTTTATTATGTATCACATTTTATATTTTATTTTATAAGCTGTTAAAGCTATTCAGCTCATTCAGTACCTATTATGTGTTTGGTAGCAGATTTTATAGAGACTGGAACGTTATAATTCATTTTATTTCAGAAGAAATCCCCTTTTCACATTTAATTGATAACAGATGCTCTCTTTAACTGAGCATAAGGACATTTCCAAAGTCTCTGATGCAAAGTCTTCCAGTGTGCAAAAGTGTGGATTAGCCATGTCTGAGAATACATTCCAAACCCCTCACTTAAAGGATATGCAAAATCCACCAGCGTCTTTGGGGCTATGAGCAACCATTCTTAAAATTAAGTTTCCTGATTTGAACACAGAGAGGGACCACTCTTTTTGGATCCCTGTGCAATGAAGAACTTGTCTCTCAAGTCTCTGAAGCCCCTGGGAGTTCAGACTTAATTTAGAAGATTTTAGTAAGGTAAAATGATAGGCAAGTTTAGGTGAATATATAATCTCATATGTTGTGAAAACATTTTCCTTAAGATAATAGTTGGTTCTGTTCTACAATATGCTGTCAGCTCTTGGAATAATTCACAAGTTCCTTGAAAAGAGTTTGCTTGGGCTGCTCTAAAACAAAAAATGAAACACCATACGTGAGGGGGATGATACATAACAAACCCATAATTCTCAGTTTTGCAGACTATGGAGTCTGAGATGATCCCAGTAAATTTTGTGTTTGGTGAGAACCCACTTCCTTGAAGGTTCTCATTTCACAGGGCAGAATGTAGGGTCTCAATTGTAGGGCTTCACCGTCATGATAGAAGTGTCACCCCAAACTCCCCTAATGTTTTCACACTGAGCCTTAGGTTTCAACATGTGGATTTGGAGGGTGCACACATTTTCATTCCATTGCAAAGAGGAACTGACACCAACTTAAGTGGTAGAGATTCCCAGGCTAACACATTCCAGTTCCTTCTCTGGCAGGGCTGCACGAGGCAGACCCTGGGTCTGTGTGTCTTTGTGGGTTCCTTCTACATACACACATGGAAAGGTCAAAGGTTACATTTTAGTTACTAACCTTTGTTAGTATAAAGGCAAATATAATCCAGGTTGGGTAGGTTATTGTACATTCATTATTATTACATTCATTCTTTTTCTTTTGATGTTAAAAAAATTAGAATGATTTTGTGGATTCCTAAAACTATTGCCGTGCCCCTGGGCACCCTTGCTGCTGTCAGGAACACCTTCTGCATTATTGGACATGGCTCAGGATCATCTCTTCCACAAAAAGCTACTTTACTTCTCCTCCTTTAATAATTATTGTCTGCCTGACTTATTTTGTGATCAGTGTGTTTCATGTTCTATTATCACTTATCTTTGATGTATGAGTCCTTTTATTTCAAATACATTTTAGAAGGACCATGTTTTTCTTTCCTCAGTACTAACCATGTTTATACCATAAGCTACCTTTTATTGAGCATATACTTTGTGCCAGGTGGTTCTGCATATATCTGTGTACTTATGTGTTTATATATATTTATATATATAATTTGTCTACCTACATATGCCTATATAAATATGTGTCTGGATAAATTATTTTTGATTTTCAGACAGGGAAAATGAGGCACAGCTTACTCCAGGTCTCCCATCCAGACTCAGAATTTCAATCCAAGTTTCTTAGGTCCTAAAGCCAACTATTTTTCTACTCAATGGCACTGTTTCCACATCTGTGTGGTGATGAAGAAAACAGAACAAAGGGAAGCTCAGTAAGGGAAGCTCAGTAAGGGACTAAATTGTATATATCAGGGCAAACTTAAAGCAAATACTCTTCAGAACTCTTTCCTACCTACGTAAAATCTTTACTCTAGGCTTTGCTGATGAGAAGAGCTACCCATTTACCATAGTGACAGTAATGGCATGGACAATCTGCCCTGCTGTTTCCTCCTGGTGTCATATTGCACTCAACGCATACATAGTCAAGTTGGTTTTCATAACTATTTTCCTATCATGGTTTTATGTGGGAATCTATTTGAACCCTCTGCCGCAGTGGGAAGCCTCATCTGTCCACAATGTGAGAAACCACAGAAAGCCAGAAGAGAAAAACTGTTTTGCATATGCAGTTTTATGCCATGGATAAGCTCCGAGGCAAGCACATCTGGTTTTGGATCCTGCTTCCACAGAGCTGTTGTGGCCCCAGCAGAGTTCTGAGTGCGCATCTACAAAATGGTGATGAAAGAACATATCTTAGGTTAATTATGAGGCTAGGAGATTACCTATGGACTATTTTTAGCAGAGTACGTAGGTTTCTGGTGTTTAGTAAATGCCAACTTATTGATATTGGTGTAATTATTACCATCTCATTGATGCTGAAGGACCAACGAGGAAAGTGAAAATAAAGACAGTTCTAGAGTGAATTTACTTGGACTACTGGTACTGTTTTGGTTTTGTTTTTATATATCAAAATAGCCAAGGAAATATAAGTATAAAATTACATGAAAATATGTCATATGGGGATAAAGTAAGTGGTCTCCCAACTTGATGTTACCCATTTATTTTTCCAGCAGGCAGTGAACCATAAAGAGACCCTTGGAACCTGGAACATCTCTTGTTGATTGAGGTTCACAAGTAAGGATAGGTCTTTAGGGGAAGAGATGCTATCAATGGAGATTCTTGCAACCAAAATCCCCTTTTGTTACAATAAGCATTTTGTTGCATATTCTCTTGGAAATGAAATCATAGTTGTAAAATATTTTGAGTTATATATACTATCGGGTCAGGCTCTATGTCAAAATAGTTATATTTCTCATTGACGTGAATGTGTAGAACTTAGGGCAAGTTTTTATTATACAGTATTGTCCTGCCCATTACAGAATAGCCAATACCTCTGAACTTTTTTAATAATATTGAACCAAATGAGATAACTCCTTTACTGGTTTTTAAAAGCACCTTTTAAGGGCCAACTCCTGACCCCACTCATAATGCTACTTTGGTTATGTTAAGTACTAGTGAATCTCTGAACAGCGAACCTGTGCTAGTTCTCTCTGCATGAGATGCTCTTCCTCTCCTTGGTCTCATTACTATTTACTCACCTTTAAGGATGTTTCTCAGGTGTCTCTCATGTAGGACATCTTCTGTAAAACTCCAGTTACTCTTTGCATTTTTATAAGACACCTATTTTTGTATTATCTGCTTTCCCAGATTCTAAAAATTTCTGCACAAAGAATCAAACAATTTATTTATCTTTATATTTTTGTTTACTTATTTAAAAAAATTATTTCTTTTTCCTGAGTGCCTGACTCATGGCTGCTACTTAGGAATGATGGACGGAGGGATATTAATTTGAAAGAATTGAGAAATGAGTGACAGTGTTTATAGCAAATATTTATAAGTATCTATTTTTAAGGTACTATAATTGATGCTGGGAAAGATGAATTAAAAGTGGGTCCTGTTCTCAAGATGTTTGTAGTCAAGGAAGAGACTTACATTACTAATGGTCATTAAAAACAAAAGCAAGTGTAAACTATCACACATTTGTTAGGTCTATGTGCGTTAAAAGCAATCCACATGATGCCATCGACTTTATTTAGAACTGGTGGAGAAAAAAGGATGAAAAACCCATGTTTAGGAATCATTAATGTTATTTCAGGTGGCTTAGTTGGGCTGTTCTGATCTGGTGCAGAACAGACAGGATTGTTTTTAAATAGCAATTTTCATACTTGGGGTATTTTAAAGTACTTTAATGTACTTTACAAAGTAATGAGTTAAACACTGATAGTGAGAAACTGTGTATGCTAATGGAGAAAGCCATTATGCCTTGACAGTAGCTCAAAAGGGACTGTGGACATTAGAGGCAGTTTTATTGATATTGGCCAGGATTTGGGATTAATCCTTGCTCCTTTAGAAAATTGCCATGGGATCTTTAAATTGCACTTGGATGGTCACTGTGTTTAATAAGATTGTTTTCTGGACCTGAAACTCAACCAAATAGTCTTTGCACAGACATTTTAAAAATGAGATACATTCAGATATACCATTTTTTTTCACAATTAATTTCAACAATGAAATATTTTCATAGAAGAAGATATGGGTAAAAGAATCTCCATGACCCTCCCCTGGTTTTTGGATGTAACCTCATTGGAGGTTCTGAAATATTCAGATAACTGTGTTCCAATTTTGCATTTGCTCTTCAGGGTTCTGGCCGAGACAAATGCAGAGGTGCCAAAAATCTAATGAGAAAGCCTGTTCAAGAGCAATTTCCATACCACTTTTAACAGACTTGCAAGGTTAAGAAGATCTGAATATGCAAAGTTTATGACATCAAATGGAATGATTTCTCATAACCTTTTAAAAATTTCTGTATGCAATTCCATCCAAATTTTAGCCAAATATAAGTGACAACTTAATTGGAAAGAGTGAAGCTATTTGAAGTTAAGATTTATTATATTTTATCACTTATTAGTTAATATGAAATTGAAAGTTGATGCCATTATAAGTATGCTTGAGAAATCACCACTATAAGCATACTATGAAGTCTCCAACTTAAATGGTAGACTTTTAAGACAAATCATTTATTAGAGTCATTTAACATGTTTAGGATTTGTTTGAAGACTATGTCACTGTTCAGTCATGTAGGAGAATTTGATTGAGTACCCAATGCCTATGATACAGGAATATATATTAAGAGAAAAATCTTTGTGAAGATCTTGAAAACAGACATTTACTTAGTACAGATTTTTGAGTCAGCAATAATGGAACTGTATATAAGCCTTGGAATTAAAGTCATCTTCAAGCTATCAGTCTTTTGGTATCTCAAAGAGGTTTAATATCACTCAAACCTTCACCTTGAGATCATGTCACTTCCAAACCTTTAAAGTCCATAAGATACATCAACCAAACCACCTTTTGCAGGGAGCAAGATGGAATGGTGGTTAAATACTAGTGTCTGTATTACTTGTCACATGAAATGCAAAACAGATAGTTTTTATACATAGGAGGTACATATGTTTGATCACAGACTCTTTGCTCTCCTCTGTATAAGAAAAAAGTTGAGTTTGACTTTTAGGCTTGGGCTCCCATTAGGTTGGACCTAAGGAGGGGGGGTTAGAAATTGCATATGGGTAAGGAATGCATGCTTCCATGTCTTAGTATTTCAACATAACCCTGATACAGGGTGTAGGAGTACTTAATGAGATGTAACTATTGGAAATGTAACCAATCTTTCAAGAACATAGGGGGAAAAAATGGAAAGACCAGTCATTTTCATTTTAGTGATACTCTTTCTTAGTTATAGGTCTTATAATGATAACCTCACTAAGGCAAAAATCTGTATATCACAGTGACAGAAACACTAATTTTGGACAGAATCCAGTTCTCACAATCTTGCTTCTGCCATTATCTTGTCTTCATGCTAGGCAAGGTCCTCACTTGTCTAATTTGCCACTGTATCCTCAATGCATCAAAAAGGAAATGCTTAAGTATGCTTGAATGTATGAATATTTTTTCAAAATGGTATTTACGTCTGGCTTTTGTCTTGTCCTCAGCATCTTCATTTGTAAAATCAGGGTGGCAGGGTAAATGATCTCTGTATCCCGTTCCTGTCTAAAGCAGTGTTTTTTTATTTACTAATCCTTGTTAAAAATTTAGATTTTAGGGACCAAACTATGTCAGTCTCTGGGGATGGAGCCTGGGCAATTGCCCTTTTAATGCTCTGCAGATGCTTCATATACAGAATAGATTTCTTCTAAAGCCATGCAAGCATCTTAAAACAGCTTTGGAACTAGGAGATTTACCAAACCAATGCATTCACATGCAAAGGGCAAGTGGGAATAGAGGTGATCATCTAGATAATTTAGTTCTCTAATTCCTAGCACTCTTGCCTTCGAGTTATGGGTATTTTGCATAAGGCCTTATTATCCAGGGAATTTCCTCCACTCTTAATGGAGGTGGACAAGGATATAGTATTTCCAGATTTGCTTGAAAAGCTCTAGTTCTTAAATAAAACAAACTACTTTTCTTTTTTCATGTAATTCTCAAGTTGTTACTCTTTTCATGCATTGCTAAACTAGATATTGAAACTTTACACTGCAAACCCAGAAATATCTCCTTAACTGACACATAAAAATATAATTGATTTTCTTGATTCAAACAAATAATTCTTTTAAAACGTTAACTGACATCTTCTTTTCTGGATGTTTTCTTTTATAAAAGTATATTTTTTAGGATCCTGAGTTTAAAAGTTGGCATTGGTAGATATAAATTCTTCATGTTGACAATAAGAATGATACCCCTTTTACCCAAATTCCTACTAACCACAGAAAGTACCAATGAAATATGATGAAATAAATAACTTTAACTCTTTTCACTGACATTCCCAAAGGCTAAAATTAACAGCTGGGTTTAGGATGCTCAATCGCTGCTTTGTTCTTCCAAACTTCATATTCTTGATGAAGTGTAGATTGATATGGCTCAAGAGAAGCCAAAGCAAAGATATTTGGTTTATGTATCTGAGCTTCAGTCAAAGTCAAATAGGTAGGCTGTTAAGGTGGACCCAAGAGCCAGATTTTTGACATCACTCATGCAGAGCTTATGCTGGGATCCTTCTCATTTAGGTGAGTTGTCCAAACCAAACACAGCCAGTCGTTTCCAGTTTTTTCCATCAGTGTGCATAGTTTCCAACTACGGAAACGGAGAGACAATTTGCTTGACTTCATGTCAGATGTCAGGCCTGCTGACCTTCAAGGAAAGCTGAGCTTGACAATGGTGAACACTGCCCAGAGAACGCAAGTCTGTGGTCTAAAATTTTTGCTCCTCTGCCAGGAATGCAAAGGGATGTAAAACAGGGACTTTTAAAAAGTTTAAATTGAAACAGTGTGCTTTAAAGAGCACATTCTACTGAAACTTAGTTTTCTTTAAAGCAATCATATGTTTAGGTTGGAAGGCCACTGTATTAAACTGATGGAGAATATGTGATATTTTCCCCCATATTATAAAGCACACTATTAGGCCAGGCACGGTGGTGTGTGCCTTTAATTGCAACCAACAAATGAGGCCGAGACTAGGAATCACTTGAGTCTGCAGGTTTGAGACCTGCCTGGGGCAACAGAGCAAGACTTAGTCTCAAAAAAATAGCTAGATGTGGTGGCATGTGCTTGTAATTCCAGCTTCCTTGGAAGCTGAGGCTGGGGATTGCTTGAGTCCGTGGTACCCCAGGCAATGTGAGCCTGTGGGTCCCCTGGCAAAATAGAACAACCTACTCTCAAAAAGATCGATCGATAGATAGATAGATAGATAGATAGATAGATAGATAGATAGATAGATAGATAGATAGATAGATAGATAGATAGATAGGTAGGTAGGTAGGTAGGTAGGTAGGTAGGTAGGTAGGTAGGTAGGTAGATAGATAGATAGATAGATAGATAGATAGATAGATAGATAGATAGATAGATAGATAGATAGATAGATAGATAGAT
>PVHY01001486.1:0-140228 GCA_004024945.1 Uropsilus gracilis
GTCTGACCTCGAGGAAGAGGGGCCGGTGTGTGCTCCTGCCGCTATTTCTCTCTCCTCAGTTCTTTCCCCACCAAACCTGAAGTCTTAAAATCTGTTTTGTGTGGGTTTTGTTTTCTTGCTTTCCACCTCAAGCCCCCACTTGCAGTTTGTTGGCCATCAGGAAACCCTAAGAGAGCTGTTTTATTCATGTCCTTTCATCCCCAAAGAACATGAATATGTGAATCGTCAACATTAGAATATTACCGGCAAAGAGTCACATCCAGGTTGCTTGTTAGCAACTACCAACCTGAACAGATGGTGCTTTGGGTGTCTCTACCTCTTGGATTTGGGATTCACCTTTCTGGGCCAGGATGTGCCCTGTTTGCTCTTAACCCATGCATGACTCTGTGTGTGGCCCTTGACTGGGGCTCCAGTATTTTCCTTCCTGGGAGTGAAATTGGTTCAAAAGGGGCAGAAGCCTCTAACCAACCAGCCACAGGTGAAAAAAACAAAAAAACTTTTAAAAATGCAGTTCCTGCCAGTCAGGTTCCCTTAGGTCTGTACCACCCATGCGTAGCAGTTGCCAGGCAAATGCAGTTTAAACAAGAGGGTTTTATTAACAAGGAAAATTAACCAGGAAAATAAAAAGTCCTTAATGCTACAAGTGGCCACTTGTCTTACCCCAGTCACCATTTTCAGTCCCAAAGGTTCCAAATATACATGTCCAAGATGGTGCTCTTTGCTCCTCCGAAACTGAGGCAGGCAACCTGCAAATTCCAGTCTTTCTCTGGGGTCTTGTCTTTGTTTCTTCTCCAGTGTTTGGAGCTGCTCCACTTCCCCAAGGATCTTCAATTTTTTCCCCACAATTCTTGATGCACAAATCAGCTTTCCAAAAACACCGCCTTGCTCCTGCTCCATGCATTTCCTTTACCAGGCCCACCTTTGGCAGTGTCTGACCAAATCCAACAGTCCTGCCCTCAGCAGCCTCTGGTCAGTCATTCTGGCATCTGACTCCACACCAGCTACATCTCTGCTGGCCACTATGTGGCTCCTTACCACCACCATCTCACTCTTCCAGGGGGCTTTCCCTGGCCAGACCACATGAGCCTGTTCTCTCAGTCCACCATTCTCATCTCTCTTTTTTCCTCCTTTGCCCCTTCTCATGGGGTCTTTCTCTCAGACTCCGCCTACTAGGGTATTTTGGCGCCAATACAATTTTTAACTGCATCACTACCTGTATCACCAGGCCAGCATGAAGATGGACAGGATGTGCTCTTCACTTGCCTGTTATTGGCTGGTCAGCAACATGATGTGTTCACACCCGGAGTTAAGTCTGTGGAACTTTTCTTATATATTCATGCTGATAACCTGGAGGGTGAGGTTTTAAAACTCTATTGATTAAAAACTGACATAAAAAGTGCTCAAAAGCTGACCTTTCTGGTGTTTGTCAGATACGTGGAAGGCTTTCTATGAGTCCCAGCCCTGGGTGGAGATGATAGGTTAGGTTGGAATCCAGTTGAGGACATTCCCCTCTGTTCCTGGCTTGCTGAGCATTTGCAACGACAAACGGGCTTTGGCTTTTATCGGATGCTTTTTTGCCTCATACATTGGGTCCTATGGTTTTCCGTCTTTGGTATATGGATGTAGAGGACAGAAATTTACTCTCAAGGACTGCTTGTCTGGCTGGGATATTGTGATGAGGGACTAATTCCTGTTTTGGTCTTTTTGGTGACCGAAATACAGATTGCTTGTACACAGGTAGGCTTCATTCAAAGTGATCTAGACCTTTCCTCACTAAGGTGTCACTGTGAGCCTCACTGTGAGGGAGGCTATGAGGGAGAGGCCTGAGCTTGTGTTCTTCCAACGCCCAGGGCCCGATAGCAGGTGTAGGGACAGACAGAGTGGGCCTGAGCCTAGCAGAAGGAGAAAAGGCAGCTTTGCATTGTGGGCTTGAGGATGGTTAGGATCAGAACTTGTGCGTGCAGATGCCAAGAGTGCTCCCAGCTGAGGGACAAGGTGGCCCTCAGCCAACAAGGCCGGCCTCTGACCGGGGCCCACAGGGCCTGGCTCCCTGCTAAGAAAGTGTCTGTTTGTTTACAGGCCTTTTCAAAGGTCTCTCATTGGGTCAGGGCGCCTGGTTCTTGATCTGTGGCCCGTGGAGTCTATCAGAAACCTCCCACTGATACTTAGAAGAGTATCCTGGTGCTGGCTGTCCAGTGGAGAGTCCAGAGCCCGAGAGTCAGTGGCCCCAGCACCCCAGCCTCCCAGGAGGAGCCCTGGACCCTTCTCTTCTGCCTGCCCGTAACACAACAGAACAGACACCATGAAAATGCAAATGGCCAGTGAGCCCAGGGCCAAAACGTGGGCTGGAAGGGCACCCATGAGCGACCGACTCATGCGACTGGCTCATTATTTCCCATGAGCGACTGGCTCATGGGAAATAAGAGGTGGACAAGGAGCAAGGGCGGGGGGACCAGGATAGACGAGGACTGAGTTCCTGGATGGTGGTGTTTGTTAGTCACCTAGCGAGTTTCAGCTTACATGATGCACCAAGAGCAAGAACAGCAGGATCATGAGAGCAGAGACTAGGGTGTGATCCTCTGGCACTGAATAGATGCTGAAAAGGAAACCATGCTGTGAGCAGAAGCACAGAGAGAGAGAGAGGGAAGGAGGGAGGGAGGGACGGACGGACGGACAGATGGACAGAGACAGACATAGGGAGAGACACAGCAAAACCTAGCGACCAGACAGGGCAGGAGGGTACAAGGCGTCCAGGCATGAGTCCATTGGCACTGTCAGGAGCAGGACCTGGGAGGGAGCACGAGATAGCAAGGACACATGGGCATGGGGGTGTGTGTGTGCGAGCCAGCAAAATACCCACACAGCTTAGGGGGCAAAGCTGGGCAGCAATGAAGAGGCCCTACCCACAGAGAGCCTGTCCTCTGTGAAATGGCCCCAGGGGTCCCCTAGGCTGGAACACTTCCAATGACCACAGATCAAGTTACAGACACACCCACTCCCCATTGGCCAGAGTAGGTTCCCAGGAGGTGCCCAGGAGGCGGGTGAAGCCACCTGCTGAAAGCCTGGCTGGCTAATGGGCACCAAGTGACCACACCTGGCTCAGCAGCAAAATGGAGGCTAATAGCACCTGGAGGGGGCTACCAGGATGGGGGCCCCACTTTGGCCAGTGGGGGGCTCAAGGGGCGAGGCCCCCTGACCTCAAGTGGGGGCTCCCCTGGGTGGGCGGAAGGTCTCACTTTGGCCTTCGAGGGGTTCACAGGTCTCCCCAGGCATGTTGGGGTACCCCATGGAAATTGGGAGACCTCAACTTGAATTTTGGGTCCTCACTCTAGGGTCCCCCTTGGTACAACTGGGGGACCCCGTTTTTAGGGTTTCAGTGTGCAGGCTTCTTCAAACAATGTGGGGAGCCCTATTTTGATTTGGGGGTTCACGGAGTGGTGCTCAGCTTGGGCCTGGTGTGTCCCTCTGGCTCTGTTGTGTCACAGAGTGGCGATGCCCCAGCAAGTTTCAGGTTCTTGCTTATCCTTCGGGTTTCTCATCATTGGGGCTCTCCTGAGCAACGAGGGTTCACAACTGAGTTTGCTGCTGGCAACTGGAGGCTCCGAGAGCTGCTCTTATCCTTGGTGCCTTAGAACTCTACCCTCTTTGAACCCCAGCCTTTGTTGTTGTGGAGGGGAGCAGCGAGGTCACTGTGATTTAGGTGGCGTTCATGTGGGTCCACTGGAATATGTGACACAGGGGCACAGAGAGATGAGGCCCTGACCAAGCACTGTCTGTGTTTTGGATGGTTCATTTTAAGGCTCAACTTGATGGAATCTCAGTGGCCAGAAAATGGCACAAACATTTTCTGGGTGTTGAGGGTCAAGTTTAACATTTCATCTGGTTGCCTGAGGAGCGCATTGTCCGCCCAAGTGGGCCTCAGCCCATCAGCTGAAGAGCTTAATGGCATGGAACAGGTGACCCTCCTTCTCAAAGAAGGACTTTCCCCTTTCTGACTCATGTCAGCTGGGAGAGCAGCTTTTGCCCCTGGGAATGTTTGAAATGTTTCTAAGAACCCACATGTCTTCATGGGTCTTGAGTTGACTTGTCCTCATAATGGCGCTGCAACATCAACTCTCCTGGGTCTCTGGTGGCTGACTCTCTCTGTGGAACACGGGCGCCAATTCCTTTGATAGAATACATAGCCAGGCATGTGCCTGTAAGCGGCAGCCTAGGAAGCCATGGCAGAGACCAGGGATCGTGGTTTGAACCCCACTCGGGGCAACGTAGCAAGACCTAGTCCCAAAATATAGCTGGGCATTGTGGCACGCACCTGTAATCCCAGCTACCCGGGAAGCTGAGGCTGGGGATTGCTTGAGTTCCTGGTACCCCGGGCGACGTGAGCGTGTGGTTCCATGGGCAAAAATAGCAAGACCTGGTCTCCAAAAAAAAAAAAAAAAGAATACACTCGCCTCTAGAATCTATTCTGCAATGTGATCCAACCCATGCATAAGCTGTCATGTACTATAAGCTGAGGAATTGGCTTCCACAATACATGTATGTATGTGTGTAGACATATATAATTATATATGTATATCTATGTATACTGTGCGTGTGCACAAAATATGCAACTGCCTTTTCTCTCAAGAACCCTGATGAAACAGTACTGGTACTACAACTGTATAAATAAATAAACTGAGCTCTACAGAATTTTCATTACACCATAAGGTCAAATGAGTATTAATGGCAAAGAATAGCATAAACTCAATCAGGTCTGCTTTCTTTTTTTTTTAAAATTATTTTTATATAAATTTCAAATCTCTGTAATCTCTGGGGTTCGCCCACCACCTTCCCTTCCCACCCTCTCCTGCCTTCCCCCCGCCCCCCGCCAAGTTGTCTACTTTAGTTGGGTTGTTAGCTTGTTTGGACTTTTCCTCATGGATTTTGTTTATTTTTCCTATGCCCCATATATTAGTGAAACCATTTGGTTTCTGTCTTTTTCTTTCTGACTTGTTTCTGCTAATATGATTTCTTCTAGGTACATCCATGTTACCATAAAATCATCAAATTTGTCATTTTTAGTTGATGAGTAATATTCCATTGTGTATATAGACCACATCTTTTTCATCTAGTCATCTAGTCATCATTTTGGGACATTTGGCTTGTTTCCATGTCCTTGCAATTATAAATAGTGCTGCAGTAAACATCCAACACCTCCTTGCCTAGTTTCCCCTTCATTATCATCTTATTTTGTTTGCAACACTTGATAAATTAGTACATACATGCATCACTTAAAATAGGGATAAGGTCTAAGAAGCGCATCATTAGGTGATTTATCTCAGTGCAAGCATCATGGGGTGTAGTTACTTAAATGATACAGCCTACTGCACACCCATGTTATATATAGTCCTTTGGGGCCAATGTTATATGTGTGGTTTGTTGCTGACTAAAATGTTAAGCAATGCTTGACTGGAGTGGTATATTATAATTATACTTTATTCATACTTTCCTAGCTTTATCTGATGGTCTTTTTCTATTCCCAGATGACATTCATGACACTACATTGCATCTAGCAGCCATCTGTTTAGCCTCCTCTTAGCTGTGACAATTTCTTTGCCTTTCATTGTTTTTGGTAGCTGATACCATTAGAATATTGATGAGGGATTGTGTAGAGTGCCCTTCTATTGTGATCTCTGTGACAATATCTGATGATTAGATGCTTGTGGGTGGTCATAGAGGAAAAGTAGCATTTTCAACACATCTTAGCAAGAGTATCTACCATCAACCTATTTTATCACTGTTGATGTTGACCTTGATCACATAAGGCAGTATTTGTCAGGTTTCCACATGATAAAGTTCTTCCTTTGTGTTTCTCATTCTATACTGTAGTCATTGGAAGGAAGTTAGGGACTGGGGAGTTTTGCTCCTATAGAATGGAATGACCAAATAATTTATCTAGAATCCATCTGCATAGGAGAATGAACTTTTCTCCCTATTTATTAATGCAGTCTATGAATTTTGGCTCACAGTAAGAGACACTTTGGGTTCTCATCCAATGTTACTTTATTTTGCTATTCAGCTTGTTCTGGTTTTGTCCTTTGGGTGTCCTTTCAATTTACTTTTACATTTCTTTGACATACGTCACCAATGAGTTATTCTTTTGGCTTATTTTTTGTTTGTGCATTTCCTTACTCTCTGACATAAATATATGTCATCTTGTAGATTTCATGTTCATCTTGAAGATTTCATGTCCCAGTCTTAGACTTATTTAAATCTTCACGGAACCCTGATTTTTTTTCATTGTTAGAAATCAAGATCTGGATACTAGGTGTGTGCATCACTACTAGCATGTCATTACTCTAGGCATTCTCAATGGACTGAGTGTGTATATACCTATCTGTAAACATGTCTCTGTATATAACTGCTTTTTATCTGCATTTGGTTAGACAGTTACTACCAATGTGTACAGCACTAATCCACATGGAAAATTCTATTTCTTAATTTTTGTAAATGAGATAAAAATTGATAGGAAACATTAGTTTAAGGTGTACAACATAATTCAGTATTTTTATGTTATGAAATGGTTGCAGTATATCTTATTAGCCTCCATTCTACTTCATTATAGTTCTTTTCTTGATGGGAACTTTTAAGAGCTACTCTCTTAGCAGCTTTCAAATACATCATGCAATATTAAGAACTACATGCATGTGCTGTACATTACATCTTCAGTTCTTATTTATACCTTTGACCACACCCCCCTCCCCACCATGTGTCATTCTAATATCCCCCTTCATCAACTTGTAAACTTTCATACCAACAGAGAGAAATTCTGGTCCCTCCAGCCACCATCCATGTGCTTAAGTGTTCAATTCCAGTATACATATATAGTAGTATCAGAATTATTTACCTGCACTCCTGTGGAAAACACCACAATCAACTAGAATATATTTATCTATATAGTTTCCTCTACATTCAGCTTTACATAATACATACATTCAAATTATATATATATGTATATATATATAAAATGACATCTTGGTTGCTTCCAATTTTTTGGCACTTATGAACAAAAATACTATACTCATTCATGTGCAGGTTTTGTTGTGAAGATAAGACTCTCCTGGAAATGGGAAAATACCCAGAGGCATGATTGTTGGATTCTGTGGTAAGAACTTTATAAAAATTTAATTTTATAAAAATTCTGCCTTCCAAGTTCACTGTTACATTTCGCGTTTCCACTAGCAATTCCTGAGAGTTCTTGTTGATCCACATCCTCATGGGTTAACTATTCCCAGCAAGGAACAAGGACCAAGTGGAGTTCCTCTAGGCAGAACTCACAATGGCCCAGAAAGGTTGAATTGATGAACACACCCACGCCCAACTGGTCAAAGCAGCTTCCCAATAGATGCCCAGACAGCAGGTGAACAGAGCTGCCAAAAGGCAAGCTGGCTAATGGGAGCGAACTGAGTCCACCTGGTTCATTGGCAGGCAGAAGGCTAATAGTTAACACCTGGCAGGAACCAGGCCCTCCCTTCGGGGCTTCTCGGGGTAGGTAGGAGTTTATCTAGTTTATCAAGAGTTCAGGATCTTCATTATAATTTAGTGCTTTACTTATTCCATTGCCCGAGAGCTTCAGGGTGCCTGGGTGATACCAACATCCTTTGTTTTCTATAAAGTGGCCTATTTTTATTCCTAAAGATCAGAAAGGTTTTTGCTTTTTTAAAAAAATTTTTGAATGCATATATATACACACACAAACACATATATAAATATTGCATCTTTGTTTTTCCCGATATTCTGCCATCACCTTATCGCCCATGCACCTTCTTTATCTCTTGTGCCCTCCCCCTACCCTGATTTACTCTCTCCCCCCTCCTTTGATCTATGCTTCAGTTCTTTTGGCCGTTTTAAATTTTTCTTGTCTGTTTTCTCTAGACCCCTCCTATAAGTGACACCATTGCATATTTCTCTTTTCCTTTCTGGCTAATTTCCGCTAAGATGATTCCTTCTAGCTCCATCCACGTTGCTGCAAATGACATGTTTGTCTTCTAGAAAGGTTTTCTCTTCATGCACATTAAAAAGCCTTGTATTTTCCTTTCGGACTAGAAACATAAATAACAGTCATGAAAAACTCGAAGTAAGTTTAAAAGGACAATGAGCTCACCCCCGCTAGCTTACTTTGAGGAGTACAAACGAAACATTCCCAAGCACCTTGTTGGGTAACCATCCCATCCTCAAAAGTTCATCATCAGTTCAGCAGCCAAATAATGTTGGAGCCCTTGGAGTTCTCTTTTCTAGGGTGTTTAATAATAAACAACAAAGAAACAGGCCCTCGATTTCTCCTTTCTCCTCCTTTCCCCCTCCCCCCAGGGGGGACGCCTCTTTTGCGTCTGTCTCTGATTGGGCCCAGGTGTTTCCATTCAGACATATGCACACCCACTGGGCAGGCATACGCAGTCGTTGGCAGGGCACAACACCACAGGTCCTGGTAATGCAGGCGGAAATGGAGGAGAAAACCTGACCAAGCCATTTATCCTGCAGACCTCTAGATAAGTTTTTCAAACCTTTTTTAGCAATACATTCTCTAGCTAAGATAATATGCTCTAAAGCAGTATATTTTCCTTTTTTCTCTTTTTATCCAAAGTCAAAATATAGTTTTAAACATACATAAGAAAAATCATTGGCCTTTTCCTTCCCTTCAACAAATCTGATGGAGAGATTAAAATATAAACTATTCAGAAGTCAATTTCCCAACTTCATTTCCTTACCAGTCAATATTTAAGCAGACTGCTATCTTGGAGAAAACAATAACAACTGCAAATAGTTGATCCAAGGAGCTCCAGGCTTGCAAGAAGACTAGCTGTGCTAGAGAAGGTGGAAAAACAAACCAAGTATCTAGGTATGATGTGCCAGCTAATAATGGATTTTGGAGTCATTGGTTTTGAATTTACATTTCATCCAGATCAAATGTATTCACTTTCACATTAGCTGGCACTCATCCTTTTAAATCTAGGATTAGAGGTCAGAATAGTGTTTCCAGAAAAAGAGCTATGGAAGAAAATATACCATGAAACACATTATGAAGGGGGTGAGCTCAGGTTGGAAGAAGGTAGTAAATTTATCAAGACAATCATTTTCTTCCCTAACTGCAATAAAATATAAATGCTCCAAGAGAATGCCAAATAAACGTGTCTTCTAAAATAGGGAAATGAATGGGAGGCCAGCAGAAATTTCACAGTCATTTAGGACTACCTTTTCACTTGGGTAACAACGATTTTGTGTTTTAGTTTTCCTTATCTACAAGTGGGAGGTAGTGATACTAATTTCATCAATGAGATTATTTTGGGATTATCAATAAGATTATTTTGGGAAATTCTTAAAGCATAACTGCATAGTTTAACATGGGCAATTATACATTTAATGCTAGTTGTTGACTTTTTTAATGTAATAACATCCATTTGGTTATAAAATCTGATTCTCTACGATGTGTTTTATTGACAACATTTGGTGGCTGAGGTTGGAAATCCTGAAATACTTTAATTTGGAGCTTATGGTCATTTAGATGCACTTATAATTGGCAAGGACTTGACCTTACCTGAATTTTGTTTGCTTTATAGATTCTGTTACTATAAAAAGGTATCCTTAAATTTCTACCAAATCACATTCAAAGCTCTTTAGAACATAGTGTTTATTTTTAACTTGAAGGTGCCCTTGGGTATTCCCATGTTCACAGGCAAAGGCAAATCCCTCACGTGTTCAAGACTTGATTGGCCAGTTCATGTTGGAATGTAATCAGCATCCCCTACCTTCCTGTGCTCCTATGAACTGGAACTTAGACACATTTCCCTGTGAAAGTAGCTCTGAGAATCAACAGGTTGTTAGTCCAGTTACTTATCATCAAATTCTAAGCCAACAGCCACAAAAGTAGACAAATCTCCCCCATTGGTTTAAGAAGACTTACTGTGTTGGTACAAACACATCCTTTTAATAACTTACCTAGTGCATGAATTCTATACTGATTGAAAGAAAATCTTTCTATTTTTCTTTGAGTAATATACAATCTTCCCTTTGCCAATATAAAATCATGAAGAACATAAGGAAAATGACATTCAAATCATGGTTTATTGAGTACTGTACTCTTTTAAATTCAATCTAAAATGCTGTAAAATTATCCATATTCTAGTGTGTCTTTCATATCAGCCATTATTCCCTTAGGACATATTTACTCAGTTTTATGTTTGTCACCGTGGAGAAATCCAATAAGCTTAAGAAATGGCCTCAAATTTCAAAGATTTTATAATCTCACAGAAAGACAAGTAAATAATAATAGCTATAAAACAAAATATGATTAAATATCAAGTGGATGTCAAAGAAATTCAGATCACAAACTGACTAGTGGTTGATTTCCTCCTGAGGTCATTCCTATGAGGTCCTCCTAGACCCCACTATAGAGTTAATAGGTGTCTCCTATTTTTCTAAAACATTGACTCATCCTGAGAATTCGATATCTGGTTCTCCGGCTTGCATCAGGAGTCTTTTTAAAGCAGTATCTGTGCAACTTACTTGGTAGGTAGAGAAAATATTATTGAAGTTACTAGGTGATAAAATTAATGACTGTGAAGTAAGGAAAATATTGGGGAGAATTATTAAATTTTTTGTGAAAAATGACTTTATATTAAGTTTCTTTTTTTACAGACTACTGCAGATAGAATTTCATTACATTGGCTCCTAGTCAAAAGAAAAACATTGTACCAGGTGTCAGAACTCAATCATATTTATAGGAAGAATAAATCTGGACCATCAACAACAGCTTCTTTGGTTTCAGGATTACAGTTACTGCTGAGAATGCAAACGCTTTCAGAAGACCACAACAGACCCCTTTATGGCTCACCAGGGTAGTCTCAAATTAGCCATAGAAAAATTAATAGTGGGGAATAGGAGTGAAGGAATGTTCCTATAAATTGAGCCAAGATGGAGGACTGTTCTAGTTGTATGACTTCTGGTAGAAGGAGAATTATTTGGACCTGAGTAAAACAAGTGTGTAAATGGCAACGCTGTTGACTAGAGAGTGAAATATAACTAAGAAACTTCATCCAGGGAACCTGAATGAAGTGGTTCCCCAGATGGAACCACTGAGAATATTGTTGCTGCATTTCAGAGACTTCCAGAAATGCTACTGACATTGTTGTCAGGGTCTAAGAAAGTTATTTTAAAATATTTTGTTCACTGTTCATGGCTACATAGGACTCTCCTGAATCTGTGGTTTTCCCACTTTGTTGATCCAGGAAAAGAAGCAGAAACTCTGTTCTCCACACACTCAACATCCCAAGCAACAGGAGGTATTCAACTAAGCAAAGGCAGTTCAACAAAGAAAGAAAATTGAAAGTAAGGACTAGGAGATGACTAACTTAAGAGACTCTTGCAAATCACACTTAATGATAATGTTACTGGCTTCCTTCTATCTGGGTACTTTTATCAAGAACACTCATTGAGTTAACTACACATGTTGACTACATTGATTGCATGGGAAATGGGATTGAACTCTGTTCCTGACCACGGGAAATACTTGTTGCACACAATACTTGGTGCTTCTGCCTTCTTGCTTGGGGAAGGGATGAGTCATTCTACTGAAGCCCTAGGTAACCCTGCTTCCCTGCTCTGCATTCCTTTCTTCTCTGGCCCTTTCCCCCATTTGTTCTCAGACTCTGCTCTTTCTCTGACTTTCCTCTTACTCTGCTCTTTCTCCTTCATGGTTTCCCAGTACAGCTCAAGCCATAATCTAGTCTTCCACGATTTGTTCTCTGTTCTTTGGGCCCAGCAATGGGAGGAAACAAAGCAAATTTACTTGGCAGTTGGAAGAATAGGAAACAAATCAATTCAGTCCATACAGTTTCATGTATGTCAGCCCAATGTGTTCTTTTGAAAACCTACTTGGCGAGGAGACCGAAAACATGATTGGGTGGTTAGCTGGTAACTGTCAGTTCAGGGTAGAACACTGCCACTTTGTTGAGTTTTCTGCTGTTTCTTTGTTTACTATTTCATTGATTCCTGCTCTTTTATTTTCTCCTTCCTTCTAGCTCCTTAGGGGCGAAGAAAAAATAAACCCTCTTGTATGAAGCTGAGTTGGTAACAAACAACACCAATAGCCCAGTGACCTAAGAGTCTATGTTCCTCCAGGCAGAGTCCATGTGTGAGTTTAGATTGGACAGCATTCTGCAATGGCCTTCCCCCAACTTAGAACCAAGGACTCAGGCCGTGCTGCCTTATAGCTTCTCCAACTCGGTGCTTCAAGCTTACATTTTCCATCTAGTAGACTGGTGGGGGTGGGGGGAGGGGAATGGTACATGAAAAACAAAGTGATGGCATTAACAAACTTCCTAGACCTGACCTTAACCACCAGGGAGGTTGGGAAAGGAATATTGGTGGGAACTAATGGCCTCCACCATATTTCTTAATTTGGAAACTTCATTAATATACAGTTTTTCTAATATTAATACTTAAGACTCTTGCAATGTCCCCTGAAACATTAGCTTTGCCATATTTCATAGTGTTGGCATGTCATCTTTTCATTGTCACTCAATATCCACCAATTTTCCATTTTTATGATGTTGTAATCTTTGGTCTCAATATCATTTTTGCAGTTTTATCTCTTTAAGAGCTTGAGATAGGGAAGGATACCTTATGCAAATCAACAAAAGGTCTACAAGAAAAGATGGATAGACTCAACTTCTTAAGTGAAGGACTTCTTTATCATCAAAAGAATATAAGGGTGGTGTGAACTGAGAGAAAATAACACATCCTAAGGATTAGCATCAAGAATGTCAAAGTAATTCTTACAAAAAGGTTAAGAAAAGACAGATTACAAAACTAAACAAGAGGCATTTTACAAAAAGAGGTGCAAAGGATCCATATGCTCATGAAAAGATGCTTTTTCATCATCATCTAGAGTGAGATCACAGGGAGAAGAGGGTCATCTTTATCAAATTGAGTGATTGATGTTATTCAGAGGATGCACCAGGAGCATGGGGGCTGCCTACACATTGATGATGTAAGGTGAAGCCAATCGCTAGGTAAGCCAGAAATTCTGGGCAATGTGTGGCTTGGTTGCACAGCTGGCAGCCAAGGGCACACCCCACCCTGATCAGCTCTGGATGGGGAACCAAGTAACCCAGGTGAACTGGTTGTGCCTGAACAGGTGTTGAGGTAGAACAAGTGCTGAGGGCTGGGTGGCCCTGGAGAGAGGGTGCATGGGATTTGTGACCAATCACTAACATTCTAGCTCTTGGTTAACATAGTGGATACATGAGTATTAGTTTTATTATTGTTGCTTCTCTGCATTATTATTTTTAAGCAAGAAACGATTGTTTTTTAAATAAAATAAAGTAAAAGGACATGTGCACAGATGATGATGATGATGTATAGAGTTAAAAACTAAATTATAATTTATTTACCTCTGTGTTCCCGAGTTTGTTTTTCTATAAAATGAGGGTGGCAGTTGCTTTTCAACTGAGAACCCTTATTCTTCCTTCTATTGGGGGAATGAGCTGGATATTTTGAAAATCAGATTGAAAAAATATCCAGATTACTGGTGAAAATTCAGATATTAAGTTTCAGGCTCATTTTATTCATCCATCATTCAAATGTGAAAAATAATGCACAGCTGATTTGGTTAGAGAAAAATAATGTGCAATAGATTTTACTGAAATTATTTTTCTTTAAATAAGTTTTAATAAAAAATTGAATATATATGTTTTCAATTTTTAAGACTTGGCAGTTTCTCATGTTTCATTAAAAGTAGAATTGTTACACATTCATGTTCCTATCCATTGTGATTTGGTCACATGCTTGTAATGTTCAGCAATTTTTAGTTCTCTTGGCCCCTGAACTGAAAAGGCCTGCATTCCTTAACTTTCCTTTCTGAGGTTCACAATTAAATAATGTACACAGGAATACATCTTTCTTTAATTTGCTTTGTGGCACTGCCTCTATTCTTTCATTAACTATGTAAAAAAAACGGTGCACTCTGTGGGAGGCTTGTTTTTTTCTTTTATAATTTACTTCTCACTTGGAAAAGGGTCAAAGGTTTGATGTTTTTATACAAAAGCCAAAAAAGTCAGTCCTAGATAGGACGGGCCATGCTTCCCTCCTGACACTTGGTACCATCAGATGGAGCCATCGAAAGTCTCATGAGCAGAGGCAGGATCCACGATGACCTGCAGGAGACTTGAAGACGAGGGAGGGAGAGGTGTCCGGAGCCCAGGGAGAATGCCTGGGTAGTGAGGGGCCATGATCTTTCAAAGATCACAGCCAGTGGGGGAAAGAGGGGAGAGAAGAGAGGAGAGGATAGAAAGAGAAGAGAGGGGAGGGGTAGAAAGGCAGAGAGGGGGAAGGGGACAGGGGGAAAAGAAGGAAGGGAGGTGGGAAGGGATGGGGGGAGGGGTCAGAGTAAGAGAAAGGGTCCATGTTTTGATCTTTTCCTGTCCATGCTCCAACTTCCTATTGGCAGGACCTAGCCAGAAGCCCTGCAGTTCACTGATGGAGGCCTAAGGAGCACGGCTTCCCAAGGCCATGGCCAAGGTTAAGGTCAGGGGGAGTTTCAGGGAGAGCTGACCTGCAGGGACGAAAAGAAAGCTCCTGGTCATGGGGCGGTTACCATGATGGGAAGACCAATTGTTCATGGTTGTTTTTCAAACAGAATGACGTGTCTTACTCTTCATATTCTCACAGTTGCCATATTTGTTCAGAGGCTTTTTCTTCTTGGGATTTTCCATTGCAGCTTTTGCTAATCTCAGTCTTGCATGTGAAAACAAAGAGGGTGCGCAGGAGAAATTTGCCTTTAGACTCCTTGGAACCTCCGATCATTGGCCTTGGCATTTTTTTCCACCCAGGAACAGATGGGTAGAAGGCAGGTGCAGGAAAGGAGTGCCAAGCTAGGGGAGAGCACCTGTGGGGTGGAAGGCTCATCCTTTTCTTTGAACCGCTAAGCTACCAGAACCTTGAAAATGCTTTTAGATGGAAGGTTTTAGGAGGGTGAATCTGAAACACAGAGGAGAGGCTCTAGGAAATTTGGAAATTCCATGTAGGGACAGGCTATGGGTTTACTTCATATATCTCTGAACCATGGCTTGTTCTTGTCAAAGCATCTTGAGTGATATCCTGAGTGAGCTTGAAGTAGGGGCAAAATGGGACAAAAGCCACCAACCAACAAGCCACATTCAAAGTGTAGTTTCTGCCACTCAGATTCTCAGGTTTGTACCACCGCGTGTAGCAGTTGTCAGTCAAATGCAGTTTAACAACAAGGTTTTATTAACAAGGGAAATTGACAGGGAAAACAAAAAGTCCTCAGAGCCACAAGTGGCAGTTATCTTACCCCAGTCTCCACTTTCAGTCTCAAAGGTCCTTTGTCCCTCCAAAACTGAGGCAGGCACTCTGCCAAGCCCGGTCTTTCTCTGGCGTCTTCTCTTTGTTTCTTCTCCAGTGTTCTGAGCTGCTCGGCTTCTCCAAGGTGCTTCAAACTTTTCTCACAATTGCTGATGCAAAATCAGCTTTCCAGATCCTTGGCCATCTCCAGGTACCAGCTTACTAGACCACCTTGCTGTGGTGCCACACTCTTCACACTGGCCACTCTTCTGACGTCCACCATGGCTCCTTGTCACCACCAGCTCACTCTTCCAGAGGCTTCTGCCCAGCCTGGTCACTTGGGCTACCAGTCCGTCATTCTTGTACCTCTCTTCCCAAAAGCTCTGTCCAGTCTCTGCTCCTTGCCTTTTTATCTCTTTTTTTCTCCTAAAAGTCAAGGCTCCAATCTCCCTCTACACACCTTCTAGCTGATACATTCTCTCTTCCCCATCTGGGCTTTGCAACAAAGTCAAAGCACCTTATCCTGTTTCAGCCTCTTTTACCTTTGGGATTTTCAGACACAGCTAATGACATCAGTGCCTGGACTTTAATACTGCCCATATTGGGGTCCTGCTTCAAGCTGAGTGCCAGAGCAGAGAACAGCTGGTCATAACAAGAGGGGGAGAGGAATTGGTGAGTCTTTAGTTTGCCCTGGAGAGGTTAGGGTTCCTAACCTCCTTCTCAGGAGAAAGTTCTAGAATGCAGGGAAGCTCAGAGTCCATTGGAGAAGAGCTGTTTCTCCTGTCTCAGGGGGTCATTCTCTGGTTGACACTACAGTCCCCACACCTAGCTGTCCAGCTGTGGCCGTGCACTGGGTGCAGCCTCTTGTGGGGCTGAGATGCCCGGATGCTGGCTGCTCCATCTAACACTGCAGCAGGCAGGGCCAAGACGTAAATAGGAAAGTACTGCTCGAGCAGCCTCACAGGACATGGTGAGTGGCTTTGGGGAAAGTCTGAGACAGGGTGAGACTGATGTGATGGTTTTCAGAGACTGTGTTCCAGGCTCCAGAAGCTTGGCCTCCCAGGAAGAGCTGTTCTCAGGAGAGCCAGCAGGGGGCGTGTTTTGCAACCTCCCCTGTCTGGATAGTTTGTTGTTGGCTCCAGCAGCTAGGGAAGGTTAGAGCCCTTGGAACTCCCTTCATAGAATTTTATGGCTGAAGGGGGAAAACAGGCAGCAAAGCAATAGCCACTTGTGTTCGCTTGAGTTTCTCTCTGGCGTTCTAACTCTCCTTTGCTTTCTCCTTGCACTCTCCTCGCCAGCTCCCAGAGTGACGCCACCCTGTTATCCCCTCCATTGTAGGCCCAAGTATACCCACTTATGCATGCATGCACACACAGCATAGGGAAGGTGCAACATGACAGGTGTTAGTCATAGAGGCTAGTGATGGAAGGGTAAAAATCCTGCTAATTCGTTTAGCCTACAGGGAGGGAGAGGGCAGAGTAAGGAAGAGATCTTCTGGCAGGATCACAGGATTCTCCTTGTTGATAAAGGGGCAGGAACATCCTGAAAAATCCACACTGGGCCCCAAAACTTCCCATACTGAATAGAGATCTACTCATGGTAGGAAGACAGGATCTCAGCATTCTTGATATCTGGAAATTCTAGAAAAATGCCTGGCACATTCTGGTGGCAGATTCGTTCATAAATGTCTCTTGAATTTGATTATTCAGGAAGAGGAGAGGGCTTAGAAAATATGACTTGATATTGAATCACCTTGTGGGAAAACCCAGGGGTTCTTCAAAGGGCTGGCAATGAAACAATGTTTTGTAGAAATCAAACTATGGCTTTGTTGGGAACCTGGCAGTGACAAGGCTAACATTGTTTTATAGTTGGAGCATGGCTTTCTTCTGCCTTAGAAGACTGAAAGGGAATTCCAGACACTCTGTGGTGTTATCCTATCAGGCATTCCAGAGAGCAAAGCAAAACAAAACAAAAATGCAGCCTGCCATTTGTCTATGTTAACAGTTACTGTCAGAAGAAGGGCGGGAACATTTTTCAGTGAATGGTCCTTGTTCATATTCTATGGGAAATAGCTAAAGCAAACAACTTCCAAAAGAAGACTTAAGAATTGTTGAATAACGACTTTTTGCCTGTTCTCATTTCTCTCACCTTCCTGTTCCTTGCTCTTCAGTCCTGAGATGTTATTCCTTTCTTTCTTCTTTAACTGTACATCCAACTTTGTATTATTGCAAGGTTATTCCAGGGTGTTGCTCTCTGTCATTACTTGAATGTTCTTAAAAACCTACAAAATAAGGACAGGAATTTTGTATGTATTTATATAAATATATTTGGACAAGATGAGATTTCATTTCTGAAATCTCAAAAAAAGGATGTAGGATTATAAACCACATAGCATGAGATTTCTTGCAAAAATGTGACATTTATAAGCATAGATAAGAGTTTACTTTCTCTTTTTTACTCAGCACATTGGGATAGTTTATAAACTACCAAGCTTCAGGTTTTGGGGGTCTTTAGCTTTATAACCATTTGAAGCAAAAGTGTTAGGTAGAAATAGTCAGCCTCCAGGAAGACCTCCTCATGATCTTCATCATCAGGCATCAGTCCTGTGTAATTTCTTCCTCCATTGACTAGAGAGGTCTAGTAACATCAACAGGGACATTGTTGACAAATGACAGTCTGTGACTTTTGAGGTGAGTCATAGAGGATTCTGTGCCTTCCATCTTGTTCTCTCTTGGATCGCTAGATCGGGGGTGGGGGGAAGACAGCTGCCATGTTCTGAGGATACTCAAGCAGTTCTGTGGAGGCTACCATGAACCAAGGAATTGAGGTTTCTGCATCACTCCGCTCTGGCTTGCCATTCATGGGAATGAACTAACTTGAAAGTGGATCCTTTACCTAGCCAAATCTTGAGCTGTCTGTAGTTCCAGTCAATGTGGTCTCTTGACAATAAGTTAATATACAATTCTTACTTGACTGCTGCCACACTTATGACTCACAGTAACTGGGTGCAGAAAGAAAATTCTTAATTTTCAAAGGATTTGCTACACAGCAATGATAGATAACTAACACACTAAGTAATGATTCTTAAGAATTAGTCAGTAATAATGATGAGAATAGGGTCTGAGATGAAACACAAGGATAGAAGATAAAGTATTTCTTCACCACATTATTATTTGCTAGGGTTTAGGCACTCAGGATCATGCAGAGAGCTTAATTTTGGGGAGGCTGGTTTGTAAGCACTGTAGGAATCACAGCAGAGAAGAAAAATGAAGAATGAGACAAGAACATGTTTACTTTTAAATTCTTACAACCTTATTTAAGGGAGGCTCCAAAGGTAGAAGTAGGTAAGCAAGGGTTAATTCTCAAAAATTTAAATATCAAGAAATAAACACTTCCATCTGAGAAATCAGAGACTGGACCCTTGACTGTCAAGGCTGAATTCCTCTTTGGTTGTCACTCATCAGAGGTCTTCAAACAGAAGAAGAAACTGAACTTACATTCCTAAAGCATTTAGAAAGAACCCCAAGCTCTTCAAGATGGAATTTCAGGTAAACACAACCAGTTATTAAAAAATGCAGTAGATAATAAGGCTCTTTAAGGTGTCATGGCATCTGAACTAGGCTTTGTTCAGGGAGACAAGGGGAGTGTGGGCATGGGTGGTTTGGTGGCGGGTGAGTGGAATGTGTACACATGTGGAAAAAAATTAAAGGTGCCCAAAAGATGCAACAACCCTTGGTTCTTTGAGGGTAAGATGTATTAAAATAAAAAAGAAAGAGTGAAAGTACTCCAGAAAGAAGAAAGAGCAGGGTTGATAAAAGTACATAGTGCATAGTCAGAAAACAGCAACTAAATCTGACTGGCGCATAGAAAACATAACAAGCATTAGCTGACTGGAAGTTTGGAAAACCTAGCTGGAACCCCTACCTACCAGGGGAAGTCATTTTGTCCCTTTCCTTTTGTCAGTATAATGTCAGGTCTATAAAGTGTACTGTTTTTGTTTTTAATTTATGAGGTGAGTAAGTTTTACTCTGAACAACAACAAAAGGCAAAGCGTTTGTCTCAATCCTCCCTTAGACTACAGCCAGGCTGGAGATAGGCTCACAAGAGCAGAGGCAGAAGTCATGTGAGCACAGACTGCCATTTCCAGCTGTCTGGCTTGTCACTCCCTCCAAAGGCCCTGCTGCTATTGCACTCATCTTGCAGCAGTCACCGTCACAGTGAAGCGATCCTTGTCGGCACTTCAGGCTTCCCGAGAATGTGCAGTGAGCCAAGAGTGATGGAACAGGAAAGACAGTGCTCCTGAGGGCAAATGTCTTTCCCTCCACCCCGGATAATGCTGATTTTCAACAATGTAGTTGATTCAGGAGGTTAGGATTACAACCATCCAGAACACGTCACCACACCACATCCACCATCAACGTACCCATAGTTCTCCACCAGTCCTCTGGGGCCCCCTCCCACATCTTTCCACCCCACCCCCCCAGCCTAAATTCTAGTCAGATTTCTGGGATTTCTTACTTCTTTGGTTCTGACTGACCCTTGGTTTGGTTTCTCTATAGTGCACATAGAGGTGAAACCACCTGGTATGGTTCTTCTGACTAATTTTGCTTAGCGCAATCCTTTCCAGTTCCTTCCATGTTGTTGCAAATGGCAAGGGCTCATCTTAGTGTTTTTAATTGTTGAGTAGCTTTCCATGGTGTGTGTGTTCCATTCGTCCTGCCCACGTACCTGCCCTTGGCCTCCTAGGCTATTTACACAGCTTGACTGTAGGAAACAGGCTGCCATGAACACAAAAGAGCAGAGAGCCTTTCGAATGAGTGTTTTTGTACTCTTTGGGAGTGGCAGTATGGGATCTTACAGCAGATCGACTTTTAATAGTTTGAGAAACCTCCATACTGTTTCATTTTTAAATTCTTATTATTTTTATATTATTTATCTTATTTCACATCATTATCAACCCTGGGGATCTCCCACCACCTTATCACCTTTGAATCATCATCTTAGTCTTTTGTGCCCCCCTACTCCCCATTTCCCCCCTTCCCAGCTCATGCTCTATGCTTCAATTTTATAAAAAATTAGTTTTAAATATTTCTTGTCTGTTAGATTGTTTCCTCTCTGTGCTTCATGTGAGATCATCTATTTTTTTTCTTTTTTCTTCCAGGTTTATTTCTGCAGCATGATTCCTTCTAGCTTCATCCATATTGCTGCAAATGACATAAGTTTGTCTTTTTTTGATAGATGAATAGCATTCCATCATGTATGTAGATCACAGCTTTTTGTACCATTCATCTATTTGGGGGCATTTGGGTTGTTTCCACTCCTGGCTAATGTGAATAACGCTGCAATAAACATCAGGGTACAGTTATCTTTTTGAAGTAGAGTCTTTGTAACTTTTGGGTAGATTCCTAGAAGTGGGATTGCAGGATTGAATGGTGGTTTCATTTCCAGTAGTTTGAGGGTCCTAAACACAGCTTTCCATAGTGGTTGGACCAGTTTGCATTCCCACCAGCAGCATAAAAATGTCCCTCTCCATACCCACACCAGCTCTTGCTGTTGCCCATTTTTTTGATACTCCATACTGTTTTACATAGGGGCTGGACCAACCTACATTTCCAGGGCTGCATGAGGATTCCTTTAACCCCACACATGAGGGCAAATTCATATATTAGCCCTGAAATGTGGAGCCTAAACCTTGGCCATACAACACGTTTCACCAATTCTACCTTCTCGGACCCAAAGGAGGTGGAGCAGCTCTAGTAATCATTCAACACTCAGCAATGCAAACATGTCTTCTTTGCAAGAGGTGTGTGGGCAATGGAGATGATGAGATTGAGCAGGGACACATGAGTCGCTTTAGAGACCTTGTAATATTCCAGCTCTTACTTGAGTCATGGATTGTATGTGGTTTTGCATCACAGTTTACACATACTTCCCATATGTGTACCATTTTTATTGAAATCAAATCTAGGAAAATAAATAAAATGACATGAACTGCTTCAATTCCGTCCCTCCAGACAACCCAGACCCCAGACAGAGATTTAGGGCTCTAGGCAGGTGAGAGCAGGTGTAATGATTGTTTCAAATTGGCTAAGTGGCCTTATTGTCCTGGATGCCTTTCTCAGGGAAAGTGAAGATTCCAGGTCTTGGGACCCTGAACTTGCTAAGAATCCCTGATGGAACGTAAAGATTTTGAAAACTTCTGGGGGAAGAAACTTTGGGGTGAGAGATTTACTAGATGGAAGAATGACTTTGGGGCCAGAGAATCCTGATTTAGTGGCAAAGGATGATGTATTATTAACCCCCTCTTTTCTCTGTCACTTGAGGGATAGGTTCTCATTTTCTCTAGGTTTTCAGGATAGGCTGTGTACTGGTATTGTTCTGCTGCATGACGAAGGGTAGCATGAAACCTTGTTTATCCCTGGGCTCTTCATTATCTATTTAAACTAATGTTCTGATTTCATGATTCTGCCTCTACAACCCAGACTACCCACAGCTTTATATTTTTAAGAACACTGTCTTTTCTCATTCATACTGCTCAAGTAGAACTAAGACCAGAATGTTTATATCATCTTGCTTTAAAATACTTTTCTGTAGGGTCAGGCATGGTGGCCTGTAAGCGGCAGCTTAGGAAGCTGCAGCTGGGGCCAGGGATCGTGGTTCGAGTCCTGCTGGGGGCTTGTAGCAAGACCTAGTTCCAAAAAAATATAGCTGGGTGTGGTGGTGTGTGCCTGTAATCCCAGCTACCTGGGAAGCTGAGGCTGGGGATTGCTTGAGTGCATGGTACCCTGGGAAACGTGAGCCTGTAGTGCCACAGGCAAAAATAGCAAGACCTAGTCTCAAAAAAAAAAATGCTTTTCAGTCTTATATCCATTGTAAATGAGAATGCATAACTAGAAAACCCCCACAGAGAATAATTGGCAATTTTCAGTATAATTCTACCTGCATGTTACTCTTTGATCCAGCAACCAGACTTGGAAGAATTTAGAAACAACTGGTAAAAATATAAAGTGAAACAAAGATGGACAATGTCATTCAATGCAGTATTATTCACGATAGCAGATACAAGTACTAGAAAAACCATTAACACCCAGTAGGCGGGGACTATTATAATAACTGCTGCATCCTGGCGTTGGAACTCCATGGAGCTGGAGGGAGTGAGGATATTCTCTCTACATGACTAGTGTGTCATCTCCCAGTATATGACTGTTCCTCATATGTTATGTGCAGTACGCCCTTTTCTTTTCATCTGCCTTTGGCGGGTGGCATCTTAATGAATATGACAGTTCAATTCAGACAGTTGCTTCTCAGGGTAAACTTTTCCTTGCCTTTCCTTTTTAAGATGGTAGGCATCCTTAGCTTCTCTTATTAAAATCAACACACTCCCTGAATTGTGCCATAAATATCTGTGTGTCATCTCTTAACTAACGAGGTAGCTAGCATGGAAAAATGTTGCCCCCACCTTACTCATGACATCCCTCACCATTGCGTCTTTATTGAGTGAAGGAATGAATCAACAGAGACATCAGCTGGCCTTTGGGTCTTTGTTTGAGATATTTTTTAAAACTTTTTAAAAATAACTGACCAGTTGAGTGCTCGAGAAGGGATATTCTCAAAAGCTGTTTTCTGTGTGTGAGTGTGGTTGTGTGTGTGGAGGTGTGCACACGCATGCCAAATTTGTTTCATAATGACCTTCTGACTTGAGTGATGATTGTATAGCTGGTTCTGTTAACAGAGCACATTTTGTTCAGTGAATTTTGTGGGTTTTTTTTCCTTGTTTGTTTTATCTGGGGGTTGTTCACGAAACTGACATGTTTTCCTAAAAACAACTATTACTGGTTTCTAAATACAATCCTCTTTGCTTCTGGTTTTTCTGAGTGAGGCTGATTTTGTTGATGTTTTTCATCATCTATGAGGGTGAAAAGAATACTCTGAGACTAATGTGAGCACCCGTGGTAGTCTTGTCTTGGTTCAATGTGTCGTTTTGTGAGAGAGCTCAGATACAATGAACACTGTTTTAAGTCCATTGTCTGCATAATAAAAAGATATAATAAAGAGAGGCATTGATCTCAATTGTGGAAAAAGATCAAAGCACTAATCAGAATGAAGGTCAAGTTGCAGAGGAGACAGTGCAGGTCCATGTAGTGAAGGAGAGGAAGGCTTCGTCTAAGATATGTTGTGGGAGGTGAGATTTGAGGATGCATCCATCCATCCATCCATCCATCCATCCATCCATCCATCCATCCATCCATCCATCCATCCATCCATCCATCCATCCATCTAAAAGTACTTACTGGCCACAAATCATTTGACAGGCACTGTGGCAGAGATACAATAAAGGGTATGAAGTTACGGTATGCGCCAAGTCAGATAGTGGGAGTGGGGAAGACACCCCAAGAAGGGGAAGTGACCCTACAATAAGCTGGGCTGTGAGAGAGCACAACTGTCAAGTGAGTAGCTGATTATTCAGCACAAAACTGTGTTGTGTAGCAAGTAAGAGTATATTGGGGAAAAATCCCTGCATATCCTAATCCGTCTCCCTGTCCTTAAACTGAAAAGTAAGATGAAAATGGCTGATACCCTCTAGCTATCTTTCAGAGAGAAGATGCTTGTGGAAAGGAAAAGCCAAAGTTATAAAATGTGTCTTCGCTTTGCAGATGATCTTTACCAGGAAGTCGCAAAGACTGTCATTTTATTTATATGTGAAATAATAGTGATGGTCGCTGAAGAAGAGACACTGATTTTCAGTTGAGGAGTTTGAATGTGAGCCGTCGGAGAGGATGATAATGTTAAGACAATTCATCTTTTCCTATTAGGGAAGGACTATGCAATGGAAGCAGGTAGCTGGTGAAGTCATCTTGGAGATTGTCATCAAGGGCATAAATTTCAGTGTCGAGCAAAAACATTGAATCCCTAAAGACTTCCCCTGGCAAATATGGTCATGCAAACCATGCTTTGTAAAGTCATCCTAATCATCACTGGGAAACAGTAACAAAGTGGTAACAATTCTTCTGTGAACTTAAATTTTTTTTTTTTGTCAAGACAAATGTTCTCTTTCTGTCCTTTATAAAGGCACAGGGAGATACAAAATGTAGCAAAGTGTAGTAAAAGTGTAGTAAACTGGAATGGTACTGCAGGAAGGAGGGGGGGGCACATGACAGGTTACCTTCAGTGGCTTTTCATCCATGCGCACAGGTGCAATTCTATGCAGGCTCAGGATCCAACAGCAACAGAACAGGGTTGTTTTTTTTTTTTATTTGAAAAATTCATTTTATTGATTTGTCACATTTGTGCATTAATGGTCCCTCCTCCTCTGTATCCCCCCTCCATATCCCCCTCCAGTCACTCCATCTCCCATTTTTATGCGATTTGTTGGTTGGTTAAGTTGATGTTCAGTTGTTGGTTGTTTGGCCTGTTGTTCTCTTCCGGTATCTGGTAAATGTGTGTTTTTTTCTTTTTGCATATATATGTATATTTATATTACATTAGTCCATTATTGTGTACCCCAGGGCTTTCCCACTTTACTAACATTTGTTAACTATCCTGATCTTTTGTGCTCTTCACCTCCCCCACCTTCTTCCCCCTCCTCCTCTCTCTCTCCATGGTTCAGTCCCATTGGTTGTTTCCATTATTTCTTATTCGTTTGTTTGTTTTTCCCTATATCCATCATATAAGTGAGACCATCCTGTACTTCTTTTTCTTTTTGACTTATTTCTGCTAATATGAGTCTTTCTAGTTCCATCCAGCTTGCTGCAAATGACATGTGTTTGTCCTCCTTGATGGATGCGTAGTATTCCAAGAACAGGGTTTATTTGACAAGAGATGGTGGAAAATGAAAGCATTTCTAAGAACACAAGTGACCATCTCTCTCATGCCAGATAGTGTCCACATTATCCAGAAGCCCCAAACAGAGGCTAACTGTGGAAGATGAGGGGACAATGCAGTGGCCACAGTGGCAGTGTGCAGACTGAGTCTGGGACTGGTTGGGATGGTGAGAATGAGGCTGGAGTCAGTGCTTGAGACTCTGGCTGCCGTCTGCCTGTTGGTGACATCAGAGGCAGGGTGGAAAGGGGGTGCAGGGTTGCATCTGCACAGGTCTTTAGAGACAAGGAGGCAAGGTGTCCACTGGGGTCTCTCCAGAAGGGCTCATGAATCCCACAGAAGTGGACTGCTCTCTGAGTCTCTCTTCAGAGCCTGGGAGCAGAATGACTATCTTCTAGGAATCCTTATATAAAATTTTGAGTTCATTTGTAAGGAAGTTGGGATTCCTGGTAAAGTTTTACCCAGTTCATCGATCACTGGTATAATTTCTCTGCCAATTATTTTCTTTTTCTAGGTCAAAAGGACCCCCGTAGCACTTTCTTCTTTTAGTTTCAAAAAACGAGGTTACTGTAAGTCCTGCATCAGCTTTATGTTCCTTTTTTCTCCAGTGAGCTTTGCCATCAGTCAATGGCTGGTCCATTATCATCGTAGCTTGGACTCGGGCTTTCAAGGAGAGTCGGGGTTTTCAACTCGATTGCCTTCGCCCAGGGCCTGTGAGTGTCTCTGCAAATTGTCAGGAGCAGGAGGTGCAGATTCCAGAAGGAGATGCTGGGACAATCCTGCACGAGGATGGGCAGCTGTCAACTCAGAGCCAATAACCCATATTCTGTGGTGTCACCTAGTAACCCACACTCTGTGGTGGGCACAGTTGTCTGAGTCTCCTGCTCAGTGATGACCCTTGGGGTGGCCTTTTGGTAGTTGACCATTTCCCTGATTGCTTAAGGATATATGGGCAGCACAGCTTGAGCACCATGAGAGGATTAAAACTCTGAGCCTTGCAGGTGTGGTGGTATGCACCTGTAATCCCAGCTATCTGGGATGCTGAGGCTAGGAATCACTTGAGTACCTTGAGAAATATAGTGAGACCTTGTCTCAAAAAAATAGCCAGGCATGGTGGTGCATGTCTGTAATCCCAGCTACCTGGAGGCTGAGGCTAGGAGTCACATACATTTGCAGGTTCGAGACTACCCCAGGCAACACAGAGAGACCTAGTCTCAAAAATAGTTGGGTGCAGTGGTGCATGCCTGTAATCCCAGCTGTCTGGGAGGCTGAGGCTAGGAATCATTTGAGTCCATGGGTTAGCGATTACCCCTGGCAACATAGCAAGATTTAGTCTCAAAAAAACAAACTCTGAGCCTTCAAGTAGATACTCTGATTTGTTTTGTTTTTCCCTAAAATGCTTATCTTAGATGAACAGTCAAATTTATCAGACAACAGGCTTATGTTGTCCCACAGCCAGGGCACTGATGGCGAAAGAGGAAGTTTTCTAATGAAAGTTCACATTAGAAATGCCTGACAATTAACCTGAGAGTTGGATGGTGGTACATCCCGGGGTCATCTGCCCAACTTGCAAAAGAGCTTGGTTTTCCCAGCCACCCCCACCCATCCCTGGTATTGAGTCTCTCCTCTCTGTCTACATGACACCCTGACCCAACTTGCTTGGCTATGTTTCTACACCCCCCTGCCCCACCCCCAGATTATTAGCAACATGTAAGAGTGGTTTTGATTTTTGTCTGCACAAATTCGATCAGAAATGTCATGTCAAAAAAGAAAAAAAGAAAAAGGCTTGTTCACTTACTACAGTTTTTGCTGCTACCAGGATTTCCTGTTTTTTTGGCAACCCTTTTAGCACATATTTGTACCAGAGACAGTATCATCATTGAGAGATGGTAGGTGAATTTTTTGAGCTTCAGAAAGTTCCAAAAAATTTCCAGAAATTTCCTGAGCTACTAGGTGTGTTTCGACCATGAGTATTTTACCAGTGATTATAATCTTGCTCTATGCTTCAGTTCTACTGATAGTTTTAGACTTTTCTTGTCTGTTTGTTTTCCCTATACCCCTCACGTAAGTGAGACCATCTATTTCTCGCTTTCTTTCTGGCTTATTCCTTCTGGCACGATTCCTTCTTGCTCCACCCATGTTGCTGGGAATGACATCAGTTTGTCTTTCTTGATTGATGAGTAATATTCCATTGTGTCAGATACAGACTTTATTCTTTAGTCCTTCATTCTTGCCTTGTTAATTAAGCACTGCAAATCTCAGCTCATGTATTCAAAGCACAAGAATAGATTCCAAGAGACCTGCTTACCCATTTGTGCTGTAACTAATTCTGTGACTTTAGTTACGATTTTACTATTTATTTGCATTTTCCCATTTGTTAATAATGCACCTTTCTCCCCTTTTATCAGTTTATTAAGTTTCAGTAATCACAGCATGGCTAGTGACTGCAGTTATGGGATCTAGAAGATATTTCCATTAAGGTGGGAATTTCTGTGGACTGTGCTAGGCCTGGAGTTGATTTCTGTCCAAGTGTAACTGACTTCAGTGGCCTGAATGCTTGAACTTGTTTCCTTCCATCTTCCCACCAATGTTTTGTTTTTGTTTCATTCTCTCAAGATGGCCATTATTAGCTCTACATGATCTAAATTCAGTCAGAAAGAGATTCTCTTTTCAAGAGCTCCAGTACCAAGGCTGGCTTCATGCTGATTGGCCAGCCTGGATCACTTGGAATTCTCGGATTGGCTGTGGCCCTATCACGTGTCTCACTCTGAGTTGGATGACAAAGCTGTACAAATGGTCAGAACACCTAAAACCAGCTGGCACAGAGTGAAGAGAGCCATTTTAGTGAATGCATGAATGCAAGCAGATAGTCTTTTAATAATAAATAAATTAATTAACTACTTAATTAAAACAATTTGACTGCACATGTGTGTGTTTGTGTGTGTGTATGTCTACCCTGGGGTTCTCCCACCACTTTTATCACCTGTGAAACATCTTAAAATCTGTTCCATAAAATACAAAATAGGAAAAATCTCCAAAAATAAATTGTTCAGTTGTGTTAAAAGGGGGGTAAAGATTAGTCCTGCAAACACAAGAAAATAGGAAGTGGTGATACTATTTTTTAGGTAGATGTCAAAAGTTTTATATAAGAAAGTATCATTTTAGAAGAAAAAAGGTGCTACAAGGAGGAGGTCTTCATTAGAAACCAGTATGAGCCCAAGTATACTTAAAACATATAATACAACTTCTACCAGACAGGTCAGGCAAAACCGACAAACTCCAAATGCCCTGAAACTTAACATACTGCTCAGTATTTGGCAAATCAGGCACACAAAGTAAATACAGATATAGTTAAGAGTAGTGACAGACTTAGGAAGTTGATTAAATAGATAAATAGATATAAATTATTTACAATTTTTTATGATCATTTTTTATGTGTTTACTGAACATTATAGAAATCATTTTTCTTGGATGATAAGAACATGCAAACTTTCTTATACACATACGTTATACATTTTAGTTTCTCTTGCACTTTGGTAATAAAACTAGAAATGAACTGCAAAAAAGAAACAATAACAAAAATTTATCAAATGCACCAAATTGAAAAACATGCTAAAATATTGTTTTTCACCATTTTTTTCCAGCTCACCCTTTTGTTTTGGAGGTAGAGACTCAACTCAGATAAAGGGGGTTTATTGTAGAAATACACGCACTTGAGTAGGAACAGAAATACTGTCAGCTTTCTCTTTCCTTCTCTGCTGGGGACATCTCTGTCACCTTTTCTTCTGTTTGTCCTGCTCTGCCTCATCCCCCACCACAGACACAGAAAGAGTAGTCAACAGACAATATTTCAAAATAAAATAAGTAATTTTATTTATTTATACATATATTTCACATTTTGTATTCCCCAGGGGTTCTCCCACCACCTCCTCTTGCTGACTGCTCCTACCTGTTCCCCTCCCCGCCATCTGTGTGCTTTAGTTTGGTTGTTTGCTTGTTTTGACTTTTCCTCTTGGCCGTTTGTTTTCCCTATACCCCATGTATTAGTGAAACCATCTGGTTTCTGTCTTTTTCTTTCTGACTTAATTATTATTTCAAAAAAAGTTCATGTATTTGCTTTCAAGGTGTGTGTGCGTGTGCGTGTGTGTGTGTGTGTGTGTGTGTGTGAGAGAGAGAGAGAGAGAGAGAGAGAGAGAGAGAAGGTTAGGGTAAATCACCATCCCTGTGGCCAGGAATCCCCCAGGGGCTTCCATGCCTGCAGAATTGGGTCTGAATTCACATGGTGATGAATTCACACCTGATACGAGAAAGTAAGACTTCTTATAGGTACTGGCTCCTGGCTGCACCATGATACACAGGAACATCATTTTGTTCTCATGTTTATTTTCTAGGCATCTGCTTGATAACTATGGCTTCTTTACAAACTAAGTTTCAATACTAAAAGACACAAGCTGGAGGGACCTTGAGAATCATCTTCCCTTGAATGATGTCCTTGAATGACCTGTCTAGAAGGTGTTAACTGTATTTTGTGAGATGTGAATGTGAGATGGAAAGTGGAAAGGAAAAGTAAATTATGGGGCTGCTCAAAAATATTTTTACCTTTTTGTTCCTGCTTTGATAAAAAGCAGCTAACGGCTGCTTAAAACGTCAGCTTCTTGGGGCAATCAAAGTCTGAGGCCAACTTCACATTCTTCCTCATGCATCTGAGGCTATAGGGACTGCGTGTCCTTCTGTCTGACGCTTCCTGTGACAACGTTTGCCACTTGGTGGCAGTGATCAGTTTTGTGGGCAGCCACAAATGCCTGTGAATTACCTTCTGAAGTTTAGAAACCTCATGGTATAAATATGTGGTCTCCTCTCATGGAAGCTGCAAAGAAATCACAGGATGGAGTCAGGGCTTCTTTATAAATGGAAGCATGCAGTAGAGACCGGTGAATTCCAATCCTTCGCCAAGGAGTATGAAGTAACAGATCCCAGACTGTAGGACTCGGGACGACAAGAACTTGGTACTGTAGGACTGGGGTTCTTGAACATTTTCTTTTTTTCCCAAGTCAGTATCTATTTTCACCATTCCTGTCCACCACATATTTCAGGAGCTGGTTCTTGAGGTGTGGTGCTCAGTCAGGGGCGTGGCTGATGTGTGTGTTTAGGGAGGAGCTCAGAGTCTCAGTGAATAGGAGACTCTGAGGTGAGGGTGCTGACTCACCCTTCTGCCAAGGATGAGACCTGATGGCAGAGTGAGAAGCAGTCTTGGAATAAGAGCTGGAGTTTGATATTAGTGTTAAGTAATAAAGTGTGGGCTTTGGAGGGTAAGATAAGGATTTGAAAAATCGAATGTCTTCCCTTCTGTGATTTAGTCAGTGGCATCAGCTCAGAGGGGATGGGGGCACATTATCACAACTCTTGTTCTGTATGAGACTGAGGGTGCAAATACAGGTGTGGAGAGCAAGTTATTAGGATCAGTGAGGGGAAAAGCCAAGGCCAGTGAACTGTTGGTAGGTGGAATGGAATGCCTTTCCCCCCCAACACACACACACACACACACACACACACAACCGCTCATCCTTTTAATCCTTAGGACATGTGGCTGTTATTTTATACACAGAGACCTTGCAGATGTGATTAAGTTAATGATCTTGCATGGAGCGATTTGGGATTATCCCTTAAGTGCAGCGCAATTACAGGTTCCTTCTAAGAGGCGGTAGTAGATCTGCCAGGGATGGTGCAGTGGAGGCTGGAGGGATGTGGGGCCTGGGCCAAAGAATTCAGGAGGCCTTGGGCTGGAACTTTCTGAAGGAGCCCCATCCTGCCCACCTGTTTTGGATGTTTGGCTTTCAGAACAGCTACACAATAATAAAGCTATGATGCTTCAAGCCATCAAATCTGTGTCTTCTTGTCAAAAAGCAGTAGAACAATATACCCATTTCTTCATTTTTTTCACAAATATTTCTGGCATCTGCTACGTGTTGCAATGTGAGGTGTATCGGTGAGCAAGATACTTGCCTTGGCCACTAAGAATTCATGGGATTGAGGAAATGATAATCACAGAAGTACTTCCATCAATAATACTGCTCTGGATCTGTCAAAGTGAAAGAGGCCCTTATGATGCTATTCTTTCTCAGCAAGTCTGTTCTGCAACACTTCTGCCTCATTGCTGGTTCTGTCTCAAAAATTCAACAAATAGTTCTTCCAGAACCCTTATGGCAATGGCTATTCTGGGACATTGCCAACATCTACGCAGCTACCTTTATGTCAGTTCTTTGATCTTCTCCCTGGAGTCTCTTATTCTGCTTCCACCTGATTCCTCACAGCTACCTGGAGTGTCTGGGGATGGATGGCCAGCAGATTCAGTGAAGTGGATTCTCTCTTTGAGCCAGGCCAGTGGACAACCAGTAGAGGACACATCGGAGAGGGAAGTGTGTGCTGAGTGGGACTGTGTTGCATATGCTCAGAAGGGGCACTTTGGAGAAGACTTTTTGGGTCCAAGGTTGGCTTGGCATCTGCGTTGCCATCTGACTGGGCTTTGCCTTCACCTCCAGGATCTCGGTTTAGTCCTGTCCCCAAGACCTAGCGCGGGGAGAGTGGCTGAGATGGAGCATCCTGACCTGGGGGTGGTCTTCCTGCTATTTTGAGTCAGAAGATGCAGAAATGATGAGAGGAGCTTCTCCAGCTAGAGTGTTTATAGACTGCAGGCCCCATGGAATTTGTTAGTGGGTCGCTATTAAGAAACAATCTTGGCTAAAATTGCTCCAATTACTTTGTCATTTATAGGAACAGAAATGGGTATTTTAAAACTTTGGAATTTACAGGGGTAGGAGTTTATTAAGCTGATGAAACAACCCATTAGGGGATTTTTGATGTTAAGAGGGAGACCCCAGATGTATTTGAATTGGAACTGTTGATTTTCCTCATTAAGTAAGTGTCTGAGGGGAAGGAGGAGTGGGTAGAGGGAGGAGGAGGGAAAGAGTGAGGGAAGGAGAGAGCGCTTTTGTATGGTAGTCTGTGAGACCAAAAGAATTAATCCAACTAACATTACTTACCATAATGTACAATATAGTATGATATATATCACATAGATAATATATAAAATGATATATATTATATCTTAAGGTTTAGAGTAAAAAAAAATGAAGTTTCCACCTTTGAAAATTTTGTTTAACAAGGAGGTTTCTGCATAGGAAATGATAGAACATTAAGAATACATTTTCTTCAAGGATACTGGTGTCTTTTTATACAACTCTTTCCACGTCTTGGTGCTATTCCTGGTGGGGTTCATCTAAGGCAGAAAGAAAGTGGCCATAAAGATGGCAGAAAGTCACTGGAATTGCTCAACTCATTTCCAGCTAGAAAAGTGAACCGTTCGTGCTGGGGTAGAAGCAGATTCTGAACCTAATCAGACAGGACAAAGAGAAACTGCGCATCTCCAGCCACAACTGCCCACCCAGCCTGGAGGCCCTGTGGAATGGAGCGATGCCATGGAGCACTGAGCTGGGCCCATGTGTGCATCACACTGCAGAGTGGACAGGTTTTGCCAAGCTTCCCACATCAGCGACACAACTTATGCTGTGTGTTCAAGGTGTGGCTGTTACGTGAGCTGCTTGCTTTGGGGGTTGGGTTGTTTTGAACCAAAGGAAGCTGATAAATTCATATCACTACGTGTTCACTAGGGTGCTTAAGGGCTATTTCTCCCAGAGACTGACAGTACAAGACAAGGAAATGCCTTCAAAAACAAACAAAACAACACGAAACAACAACAATAAAAGGAATGAAACTGTAATTCTGGCATTTCAGGCATCAGAGATGTTTTATGGTGTTCAAGAGGCTCCCGGCATCCTGCAAAGACAGCATTGATGAAGGATGGGTTACATCCACAAGTCACAGAGGGCAGCAGTATAGTTCCTTCAAGTTCAGCATCTGTTGGCATGCGAGGCAAACGGTCACTTACGGAGGACCCTACACTAAGTTACAGGGATACAAATGTGAGAAACGATTCATCCCACTCTCAAAATGCTGACTGTCCACTTAGGAACCAGACTGACAATTCGCAGAGCCCAGTTCAAAATGATCATATGGATAAAGAATTTCCAAAGGGTGATATCAGTGCATGAAACCAGGCCCTAGTCTCTTCCAAGAACAGGGACTTGGGAAACTGCACGTTGCCTTTGCTTATGAACGTAATTATCCTAAAATCTGATGACGTTGCTTCAAGATATGTACCGAGCAAAGAGGAGGCAGCTGCTCAGGCTGAGGGCATGCTTCCTAGTGAGTGCCTGCTGAGTTGAAACTTGGGAGCTGGGGAGGGGCGAGGGGAGGAGAGGGAGGGTGATAAGAAAAAGCGCCTGGCTTCGGTCCTGGTCATGCAATGGGTCGCCAGCTTCCACTCAGCTCTGCTTCTAACCCATCTTGTGCTATCTGTATCCCATATCCGCTTTCCTTTTTGTCAGTACTAGATATTGTCTACCGAGCTCAGAAAACCAGGTGGAGCTTGGCTCCCTTGAGCGCTCCCTCACCTGTGTCCCCTCATTATAATTTAATCTCCATTCTGAGTGCTTCTGTCAAAGACCCGAGTGACTTTGTCAACAGTAAGCTTGCACCTGTTTCTAGCTGACACGGCCTCTTCCGCCTCCCCACAGTCGGTTAGCACCTCACTCCTCTCCTCATTCCAGATTCTCCAGTGCTGTCCAAGGAGCCTCTGGATTCAGGGGAACTTGTTGGGAACAGACTGACCAAAGTGACTCCATTTTGTTTAAAATCTCCATTTTGAGACTAGTGTCCTCTCCCTACCCTCAGTGGAAAAGACCTGTCATGGCTGGCTGGTTAGACAGCCTGTTTCTGCCTCCCCTTATTCCTGCATGCTCCTGACAACAGCATTGTCCTCCTGATAGATGATGGACGCCAGCATTTTTGTAAGCCTGCAGTTATGGGAACGTGTCCTATCATTATGGGAACGTGTCCCACTCCTGTTTGCTTGCTTCACAGTAGGGGGCAGTGGTGGTTTTGCTCCATAAAAGGTTGTCACAGAGACTTGCTCAGGGTCTTTCTTGCCCAGCTGGCTTGGGGACCCCAGTAATAAACCTGCAGCCTTGAACTTCAATCAGTCTTGTGTATTGTTGAGCCATCCATGACTTGCAACAGAACTGAACCCTCAAAATGTGCCCATTGAGGTGTGGTTTTAAATTTAATTTCATTTTAATTCCTTTTAAAATTCCATTTAATTTTCATGAACTTAAACTCCAACAGAGTGGCTCCCATGTGAGAAAGCCTGTTTGACTTGGACTTTTGACTTGTCCCGACAAAATTTTCACAATCCCTCCTCATCTGGCATGTTTTCTCTCTACCTTGGTTGTCAAAGTTAGGAGATCAGAAGTGAACAACGCACTGTTGTGATTATATGATGATTATTTCCTTTATACCCAAGTAATAGAGAGATGTTGCATTTTTATTGCCTTTATTTTTATTGTTGGCTTTTTAAAATTAAATAATTTATATATATATATATTTCACATCATTTTAATCTCCAGGGGTCACCCTGTTGGTGTTTTCTAATTATTCTTCCCGCAATATTACTTTTGGCTTTGCCTTTACTGCCCCCATCTTTCAAGGTGAGAACTGCATGCTGTCTCCCCATTTTCCACAGAAACTTAGCTTTTGGCATTTTCTCCTCTGAGATTCCAGTTTGAAGCTTTTCTACCAAGACTCAAGTCCTTATTTCATCGAGGGACTTCCTTCCTCACACTTCAGGATGAATTTTCTTGCTCTGGGATTCCAATTCTTCCGTTTTTTGGGGTTACACTTCACTTTTGTCATTGTTTTTGACTAGCACACATCATCAAGCTGCTGCCTAACAAAGGGGGTGAAGGGGGACATCTTTCTGACTCAACTCTTAAGTTCCTGAAAAACAGACATGCCCAGCCTTTCTATTTAGTTGCTGCTTTAGTACAAGATCAGCCAGTGATGGCCAGGGGCCAATCTCTCTGCCTTGCTCTCTACATTTTTGTACAGCTCCTAAGTCAAGATAATTTTTCACTTAAGAAAAATCAAAAGATTACCCAAACCAAAAAATTAAAGGTGATTTAAAATCTGATGATCACAAACGACCATATAAAGTTTTAATGGCACACACCCTAGTTCATTCAATGGGATCTTCGCTATAAGCTACTATTTGGGCACAAGGGCAGAATGGAACAGTTGAACTGTGACTTTATTATATATATATATTTTTACTATCTGACCTTTTTCAGAAAAGGTTGGGTGATTCCTGGTTTAGTAGGTCAGAGTCAAAAACCCAAGTTCTCACCTTGACCACATGTAACCTCATCATATCCATGGATATGATTAGGCTCCAGCCTGACCACCTCCTCACACCAGTCCAGACCTTTACATTTGCTGCTCCCTCTGCCTGTGGCCTCCTTCCTTACATGTCTGTGGCTCACTCCAGTTCCACAGATCATTAGTCAGAGGTCACCTTCTGTGGTGCCTTCTCTGGCCACTGCCTCTAATTTTTAGTCTCATTTCCCCTCTCAATTCTATAGCTGCCTGTCCAGCTTTAGTTTTTCCTCCTTTGCACTTACTATGACTCAGAACATTTCATGACAGATCCACCATCTTAAATAGAATATGAGAACCCTTGGTTCTCAAGACCTGGATTTCCTTCCTGTACAATCTACACATACCCGAAATCCATACAAGGGGCTTCCAAATACTTGTTAAATGAATGAATACAGACTACCAACATGGCATTAAAATACTGCAGCACTTTGGAGTTTTTCTGACTTACTTCCCAGGTCTTTGTTTCTGTAATAGAGAAGTGTCTTCTTCTCCTCCTCCTCCTCCTCCTCCTTCTTCTTGTTTTTCTCCTTGTTCTTTTTCTTTTTCTTCTTCTTCTTTGGAGACTTTATGATGTTCTCTTTGTCTTAGGTATTTGGAAATTTTACAATAATTTGAAATTTTTATCCTGGGTACTCATTGAAGACCTTTAATCTCAATAGTTATGGACTTCACATCAGGCCATCTTTGATAATTATGTATTTGATAAGACAACAGTGTAGTATTTTCTGAAAGATTTTCTTTGTCATCAGAACTTCTCACTGAAATCTTTATTTGACAGTGATAGCCAAACTCCCAAGGGGGTCATTCTTGTTTTATGGCTGTTCATGAATTCTTGTAGGGATACTGATTAGAAAGCGCTTTTCTCTCCTTTTCTACCACATTCCAGGGAGATAATGTTATACCCAGCACATGCAGAGATGCTCTCATGTGACACTGGCTTTCTTACTCTACAGTGCTCATGTTCACATGCTGTCTGTTGTCATGGTATGGCTTCAATTTCCTTAGCAATGAATTCACCCTAACATATTTCAGGTTAGGGTGAAATGACTGTGTCTCAGGTTGCTTTCTCTGCAGGCTGATACATTTGAAACAGGGGTATGGCGCAGGTTTAGATTCTTACAGATGTTCCATCAATCTTCCTCTTTTCAGTGCCATCATTATTTAGAGTGTCTCATGTTTCGTGATGCTCTCAAGGAGCCTGCAGCACTGATATCCAGTATCTCCCCCACAGTGGCTTGCTTACTGAGGGAATGCAGTCCTTCCCCTGATCCTTCATCTCTCACTTCCTGCTGCCATCTTGTCTTCTAAAAATCTGTTGAGTTTTTCATCTTCCAGAAATCTGTTGAGATTCCTCAAGATATAATGCTCTTCCTCTAATTTTATTTTTGTTATTGTGAATTTATAGCTTTCCTATACTTATCTTTGGTGGCCTTGGAAGGGAGGGAAAAGGGCAAAATGACCTGTGTTCAGTCCACCAACATAAAATGGGAAGTTTAGCCATTCTGAGGATTATTCCATTTCTGAAAATCAGGTGATGTACCTTCTGAGAATTTCTGCGGTTTCAGTCTGGATCCATAATTACAAATTTCATACCCTTTGAGAAAGTCTCTGGTGATGCCCTCTGAAAGTCTGATAAGAAGCAGTCCCCTAGTATTGATATCACTCAACACTTTTCATATATCATCTGTTACTTTCGGATGTTGCCTGTTGGTACTTTTCACTGTGTATATGTACCACGTCTTTCATCCATTCATCTGTTTTTGGACATTTGGGTTGTTTCCATGTCCTTGCAAGCATAAATAGTGCTGCGCTAAACATCCGAGCACAGGTGTCCTTTTGTACCCACATTGAGGTCTCCTTTGGGGAGATTCCCAGAAGAGCAAGTGATGGATCAAATGGTAGTTCCATTTTCAATAGTTTGAGGGTCCTCCACACAGCTTTCCACAGTGGCTGGACCGGTTTACATTCCCACCAGCAGTGTAAGAGTCTTCCTTTCCCTCCATATTCATGCCAGCACTTGCCAAACATTATTCTAATACATTTTTAAATGACATCTGGATTGTGAGATTGGTTATGTTTAATCTGTAAATTAAAAACCTTCAGAGAACGCAAAGACACAAGACGTACTAGACAGAGGATTTCCCCTTTGCTTTCAAAAGTTTGCTTGTAGTCTTTGCCAGCTAAGCTCCAGCAGCACTGGTTTCTGTCTGGATTGTCAATCATTATGAGCACATTTTCAAATTAGGAGGAGCTGTGTTCACCTGGAGAGTATCTCTACCTAGGATCACCTGTGCTCCTTGACTCCCATTGTTGCAGGCCAGGGGACACACTTTCTACTTGCTCTGTTCAGAGTGGTTCATCTTACAAAGGTAGCTGGTGGGAGTGGTTTACTTTTGGGTTCTGTGGGGTTAGTGGGCCTACAGGCAAGGATGCTCTAGCTGGGCAGGCTTCAGAGGCGCAGATCCAAGGAGGGTTCAGAGGAGAAGGGGGAGGTACTGGGGAATTCTGATCCAGAGGGAATGGGTGCTTAAGATGACTCCATAAACCCAGACCCATAAATCCAGAGTGAAGGCCAGCTTTGGGCTTGCTCTGGGGCTGAAGGTGGGAAAAGGGATGTGGAGTAGTTGAGGAGACCAGTAAGCTCCCAAGGAGAGTTCTAAGCCATTAACCACTTCCTGTGAAGACCCAAGGGTGCCTAAATCAGAAGAAGTGCTGATACCCTCTGCTGCCCTCCCCCACAGCGGTGAGTAGGTGGGAGGTTGGCTGGATAAGCCTCAAGGTGGAGGGCATCTCACAGAGAAGGCAGCTCCAAAGTCTTCAGCCATTTTAAGGACAGGAAAGTATGTGTGTGGGGCTGAGAAAGAGAAGTCTCCAGGGGTGAAAAAGGTGTCTGCAGGGGGCCCGCTCCTCCTTTCATGAGGATGCTTGTAGAGATACCTGGGGAGAAGTGACCCATGGTGCTGGAGCTTGTGCTGACTATCTGGGAAAAGCATGACTGACTGAGGTACAGGAACATTCCCTGACAACGCCCCTCTGGAGACCTCCATGCTCTGGCAGTCACCAAGTCTGGGTTGAAAGGCAGCTTTCCCTGTGCAGCCAGAAATCCCCTACAGGTAACCCTGAAAGACCAAGGCAGGATTTGATCAGGAGCCACACTCCTAGTGCTCACCCTGGCTTTCTCTGGATCTGTGCACTGATGAACCTCCCGCCCTCTTGGGAGCTGCCCTGATGAGAGGTCCATGGGACAGATAGGGGCTTTGGGTTTGTAATGGTGCAACTGTTGGAGGGTCACCCCTGGACACGAAACCGAGTCAAAGCTCTGATTAGATCTCAAAGTTATCATAAATTTGTCAAATTTGTTACTTTTAATTGATGAAGAAGAAAGAAATCCTATTAGCAGACACAAGTCAGAAAGAAAAAGACAGAATTCAAATGGTTTCACTAATATATGGGACATGGGAAAAACAAGCAAAAGACCAGGAGGAAAAGTCCAAACAAGCTTAACAACCAAACTGAAGAATATAAGTGTGGGGGGGAGGGGCGGTGGGGGGAGGGATGGGAGGGAGTGGTCAGGGAGGGAAGGTGGTGGGTGATCCCCAGGGAATACAAAGATGTGAAATACACACACACATATAAACAAATTAATTAACACACGCACACACATATATATAAACAAATTAATTAGCTAATTAATTTAAAAAATGTAAGAATTCAAAGCCAGAAAAAAAATGTCTCAAAGTTTTCTTAGCTGACTAGCAACTGTCCCTCAGGGGAGGAAGCCATCCTGAGCAAAACCTAGCAGGGGTTTAGCAGGACAAAAACTGCATTGCGACAGTGGCCAGTGGCCAAAGCCAACGCAGGGGGTGGGGACACACAGAAGCAGAAACAAGTCATTAGGAGCAAGGGGAGCCCTGGAGCACGTCACCATCTCCTGGTCTCCATGTCCTGGTCTGGTGACCCAATGCTGGTACCTCCTGTTTCTGTGGACGAAGGTGACAAATGACTTCTTGACTGGAAATAACCCCCTGGGCTGATTCATGGAGCTGTTTTAAGCTGCTGGAATGAAAGGGAGTCTGGTGGCCATTACAAAACTGGGCCTTAAGGAGCAAGAAGGCTCCAGCTTCCAAGCCAGAGGGGGAAAAACAACTCTGCACTTTCAAAATTCATTTGCTCACCTGCTTTTGCTTCAGGCTCTTTTCCAGTCTTTCCTCTTTTCAAAGCAAACCAGATCCTTAAAGTGACCAGACCAAATTTACTTACAAAAAATGGATAAACAAAGAGCCCTTACAGATGGTTATTGCAGCACTATTTATAATTGCAAGGACGTGGAAACAACCCAAATGTCCCAAAACAGATGAATGGATGAAAAAGATGTGGTCTATATACACAATGGAATATTACTCATCAATTAAAAAGGACAAATTGGATGCATTTGAGATAACATGGATGGACCTAAAAGAAATCATATTAGCAGAAACAAGTCAGAAAGAAAAAGACAGAAACCAAATGGTTTCACTAATATATGGGACATAGGAAAACAAGCTAAAGACCAGAGGAAAAGTCGAAACAAGCTAACAACCAAACTAAAGTACACAACTGGGGGTGGGGGGATGGGTGGAAGCAGTCAGGGAGGGGGAGGTGGTGGGTGGACCCAGGGGAATACAAAAGTGTGAAATATATATCAGTAAATTATTTAAAAAATAAAATAACAAAATAATAACTAATAATGATAAAAAAAAAAACAAAGAGCTCCTAAGACTGGGGAAACCCGGGTTTTCCCAGTCCATAGTCCAGTTCAAGTCTCTCAATCACAATTTGCACCTGTGTTCCTCCAACCACCTGTGCGAGAAGATGACGCGGCCTTCGACTCTGGCATTTTCAGCTTTTCCAAGCTTCTTCAAACTTTTCCAGCAAATACCAATGCAAAAGTAGCTTACACCAATCCCCAGCCTCCTTCAGTTCAGCTTTTAGCCTTCCAAGAAGAGCAAGGTTTTTCCTTTTCAGCTCTCTCAGCTCCTGGTGACCCCACCGGGGGCATGGCTGCTATTTCATCAGGCCACTCTCTGGTACTCTCTGCCTCTCTGCTCTGACCTGTGGCTACCTGGCCAGTCCATGGCTTCAGGCCACAATACTGCCTACCTGAGCAGTTGCCCTTTGGTCTCCTCACCAGCCAGCACGCAACTCCTTGCCCACAACGCCTTGCATACTCACCATCTCTCTTCTAGTGCAGTCTTTTCCTCAGATTCCACCCACCAGGGCAAAAATGGGACAACTCTATTTTGTTTGCATCACCAAGAAGGGGGGGCAATGCCCTGGCCTCCCATTCATGAGGGCTGGTGGGTGGCACAGCTGGGAAGAGACACCAATAAGGAGAATTGCCCGGATGGTACACACCTTGAGGGCAAGCAAGGAAAGAAGCAGTGTGGGTGGAGTCTGGCATGAGAGGATAAAAGCTGCAAAAAAGTGGTAAGGAGAGGCCATCAGGGTTTTGCATCTCAAGAGCAAGGATGGACTGCAGCCTGGAAGGTCGGCACCCCAAGATTTGGCTACCCCAGGGAAGAGGAAAAGTGGAAGAAACACAAGTACAGACCTTTGGTTTGAAACTGGAATCTGGATCTCTGATGAGAGGCTAACTTGCTGGAAAACTGGGAATCTGTGTAGTTTGAAAACACTTGGGGCCTGTAGACCACTGAAGACAAGAAGAAAATTGGAATCTATGTACCTCCCAGAGAAGGCGCTGTTGAACTTGCAGGAAACTGGACTTGGTGTGAAATGTCCACTTCAGGTTTGGAGGAGATACCAGCCAACCAAAGGAAAAAAGCAGCACTTTTAAAATGCAGCCTCTGTTGCCCACACTTTCAGGTTTTTCCCACCCATGCAGAGCAGTTGCTAAAGTCACGATGCAATTTAAACAACAGGGTTTCATTAGTAAGGAAAATTAACCAGAAAAAACAGAAAGTCAAACAAAAAGTCCTTAAAGCCACAGGTGACCAGTTATCTTACCCCAGTCACCATTTTTAGTCCCAAAGGTCCCTAAGACACATGTCCAAGATGGTGCCCTTTGCCCCTCCACACCTGAGGTAGACACTCTGCTAAGTTCAGGCTTTCTCCAGTGTCTTCACTACTAGGGGCCCTGGGTGTTCATCCAGCCATGTCACCCTGTATCAGAGGGATGAGAACATGCCCTCTGAGACACATGCTTCCTTGAATAAAACACTTGTTCAGATCTGAGGTTGTGAGAAGATGCCATCTTGGAAGTGTTTTAGGATTTTGAAACTGGACAGTAACTGAACTGAGATAACTGGACATGCCTGACCTCAGTGACTCTTAATGGTCTCTACTTGTTTATAAATAAATCTAGTTATTGTTTTGAGGAGTCTTGCAAATGTGCTTGACGGTGGAAGAATACAGAGAAAGTGATGGTTAAAATACTGGGCCCTCTCTCTACTAATTTTGTGTCCTATTTGTACCCAGTTTCAGGTTGACAGCAATTGAGGCCTTTGGTTCCACATTCAGTAAGAAACCAAATCCTTCCCATCAATGAGAGAGGGAGTCTGGAACTTTCTTCCCCAGTCCAGCCTTGAAGTGGCTGAAAAAACCAGCAGACCAGACCATAGCCTTGAGGAAGATCTATAGTCAGCCAGAGGAGAGAAGCTGGGCCCGGGTTTCTGACCACAGAAATGAGGTTGTAACAGGTGTTAGTAGTTTCAGGAATCTGTTCCGCAGGGTAGACAAGGGCCACATGTGTGTGGGTCCAGCTGCTGCCTCTTCATTTGTCAAGAGTCCATCTCTGATGATGTGTTTCCCTTTCTTTGAAAGAAGAGTACACATTAGGTGCGAGTGTCTTCTTTTCTCAAGAAGGTATAGAGAAACAAAATGCTGGTGTTGAAAAGGAGAGATGGGAGAGCAGGAAGTTTTGGTGATGAATTCAAATATCTTTAACTTTATAAGATGGCATTTTCTTCTCTGTTGTATAAAAGAAAAGGTTTGATATTAAAAAATTCTGGGGTGTTTGCAAAAGGCTGGCAGTCTAAAACTTCTTTTTTTCCTAAAAACACCTTTTTCCTAATTACCTTCAGCTTGTTTAGTCAAGTATTATGAACAATTGGGAGAATAAAGGAAAAATTGAGCCCAAATGGGGTTGGTGATTAAAAAGTGGCATCTTCATTCCACACATGAAGGATAGTTCTGCAGACACACTCACTCTCTTGTCTATAAATAAATATTTTGTTTTCAAGCAGGACTAAAAAGCCACAGAAGGTTTCATACATGTCTCTCAGAAATGAACACATGGAATAGTGTTTACTGAGGGATGGATCCAGGCAGGTGATTTTTTCCTGCTGTTCATACATTGTGTCCTGCATGTTGGAATCTAGGAAGAGTTCAATAGCAAGAAGGAAGAACAATAGAATTGGGGAAGTAGAGATGACAGTTCCTCTTCTTTCGAAAGAGCTTTACTCCCTGGTCGCTTCTTGTGGTTGCAGTGTATGTACACTGAGTATTTTGAGGTGTGGTTGCTTAATGTGGACTCCTGAACCTTTGCCTCAAAGTATTATGAGTTTTCTGGATTCAGGGACAAAGAATCAGCCCTTGGAGCTACTCTCTTATTATTGCATGTAAGTAACACCTCTCCTTGGCGGAGGCAGGAGCAGCTACTGCTTCGCCTATTTAGATGGAAAAGCAACTGACATATACCTCTAGCTTTAGAACAGTGAGCACCAGAATGGGGCTCTTGGGATTGAATATTTGCTCAGTTCTTCATAAACCTGCTACCCCGAGAGGCAGTTTTTAATTCTGGAGTGCTGAGGGAGAGAGTTGGATACTCATTCTCCTTCTGTCTCTTAGATGGACGCTGCTGTTGGGCGGTGGGCCATGGCTTGGGTTTAGAAAAGCACAATTCTACATTTGTTTGCCCCAGAGGAGTTCATTTGGGGAAACGCTCTGCGGTCATTCTGTTTTCAGAAAATGTGTTCTTTGTGCAGAATATCCCTTTGTAGACAGAGGATGGTGGGGATTTTGCTTTTAGATAAAAGTCCCAGACCAGACTTGACAAAATCTCTGTATGAAAATGAGAACTTCGGTTGTGTTGCTACAGAGATTTTCCCCAAAGGCATCCAGGGTATCGTTTTTTCTTTGCTTATATTTGTGAAAAAAAGAAAAAAAAGTAATTCTAGGAGGCAGAGTTACAACCCAGGGAGGTGTCTTCGATCACAACTCTTAAGAGTTTCTCTGTTCCCTCTACTGGGCGTTGCTTAGTCATATGTATGATCTGATTTCTCTACAACTTTTCTTTTTACATGGTAAACAGAAACAGGACATACATTTCTTTCTGCTCACATCACACAAACAAGGAGGACAAAGGTCTCAATTTATGTATTTGTTGATGTTTTCATTTGCCTCTTCAATGAACTATTATTCTCTTTATTAACTCCTTCATTTATCTTTTATTTGCCTGCTTTCCTTGTTTTTGCACATCGAATGTCTTTTCTGGAGTAGGTTGGCATATGAATGATTTCAGCCAAGCTGTGTTAAACAAGCATGCATCATCTGAGCATGGAAATAGGAAGTGCTCTCCTGCGGTAGTTGCTGTGGCAATAAGAGATAAGAAATTACCTCATCACTATTGCCTGAGACTTTCCTTTTGACTGTGTATCCTTCTAGAACAGCTCACTTCTGCTTTCCATCCAGTTTGGAGGCCCAGCAGTGTCAACTGCTAACCAGAGCACAGGCTGACAGTTTGTTTGGAGGATTAACATGGTGAATGGTGTGTATGAATGAAGAAAATCCTGAAAAGAAAATCCTGAAAGCTCTTTGTGTTGAAGAAAATCCAGTAAATGAAGAATTAATGCATTCCCAGCACTTGGGACAGTGTCTGCTATGCTGTGTCCTCTCAGTAAATATACACAATATGAGTCTCACAAAAATGAGTGTGAGAAGGAATGAATATAACTTTGTTTAATCTTTACTTTATCGCTATTATCCAGACACATAGAGAAATAAAGCTTAGATGGGGCCAACATGAAGTAGGAAAAGAAGGAAGGATCTAAAATTGTGAAGAAGGGGTGTGTAGAAGAGATGACAAGAAGCCCCAAAAGTGATGATGTAGTGGTGAAGGTGGAGAGAGGTATTATGAAGGCGGTAGAGGTACAGGTGGTAGTGGAGAGTTGGAGATGGTATTGGAAGTGATGATGATGGTGATGATGAAGGTGGGTATGGAGGTCATGGTGGAGGTGGTGGTGGAGGTGGTGATAGAAGTGATGGTGATGGAGATGGTGGAGGTGGTGATGGAAATGGTGGTGATGGAGCTGCTGGTGGTGAGATTAGGGGGATGGTAATGTGGTAGAGTTAGCAGAAGACATAGTTTTGGGGTTGGACGTATCTACTCAATGTTAGTCTACCTTTTGCTTTCTAATTCTGTGACTTCTAAATCTGTAAAGTGATGATTATAATAAATTGAACTTTTGGGGTTGTTCTGTGAGGATCAGAAATATCACAGTGTCTGACACATCACAGATCTTCACCAAATGCAATAATCAGCATATTTTCTTTGACTTTGAAGATACCACAGCCACATTTACACATTTAACCACTCATCTATCTTATTTATGTTCCCAGATATTTTCTAAATTTCATGAAGTGAGCATGATTCTTTTAAAGAATAATTAAAGAGAAATACTACCAACTTAGCTATTAGGATGGTAAAGCAAATGGTGGTTTAGCTTTATAAAAAATACCATCAATTGATTTATCTTCCTGGAAATATTATGATTTAATGTTAAGAAAAAAAAAACAGAAAAATCTTTTTCAATTTTGTAAATATACTTCAGAGAAGCAGATTGGGATAAAAATGTTAAATATTGGTATGTGAATAGTGCTTTCTAGCTGATGGTTTTGTCTTTGTACTTTTCAATTGTTTTTTCTCAATTTTTCATTAGTGGAGTATGTCTGGATGGCCTCAGTGATCTGAAAGCAAAGTAAATGTTGAATGAAAATAAACACCAGCTTAATCTTCCACCAAAATAAGATAAAAGTAATTGTTTCAGTTACAGCTTGCAGTTAAAGTTTGTGGACCATTGCAGTCTAAGAAATGACACATACTCCATGCTATTTGATCCTTGTAGGAGGCCCATTTGAAATCAAGATTGGTGACAGCTCTAAAGTGAGAACAAGCAAATAAGGTCCCTCTGGGGATGGCTGGTCTAGTTAGTTTCCAGTACCGCATGAAAATGGATCATTTTCTCTGGATGATTCATCGTTGCCTCTAAACAGAATTGGATGACTTGCTATCAAGTTCAACAATCAATTCAAAAGTTAAAAGTTCTAAATTAAATTCAGATTTCCCAGCACAAAAGTAATTAATTTTTTCAGGGCATGTTGACATGTCTAGGTACTCATGGGGAATGTCAGAAATGCATTTCTCTGAAGTAAGAAAGAATCCCTGTGGTTAGGGTCTTGGCTCTCTCATCTCACAGTGCCTGTCTCTCAGTAGAGGTTTCACAAATCAACTCTTTTGGCTTGGAAGTATAAGACTGTATCTCCTGTCTTTGTTTTAAAAATCATCAGTGAGAGAGAGTTGGCAAAGAGGCAAAAGATAAGTAAACATGAGCAGAGGCAGGCCTCCTAAACTGACATCAGTGCTAAAGTACAAGTGGTCAAAGGTGAGAAGTTGGCCATCTTGAACTCATCCCCAAGTGACTCACGTGATTGAACCATTGCTAGTAAATCTATATTTTAAAAAAAGACCACATCTTCAAGGAAATTAATTAAGGTTAGAAATAAAGGAATGCATCAAACAAAAACCGAATCTATGCTCTTGGTAAAAACCAATAACCTAGCATGAAGTACGGATTGTACTAGAAAGAGCCACACTGTGGACTTCAGAGCAGAGAGTTCCCAGAACTTTCTGAATATTTCATGTGTGGGACACTGATGCCAAAAAGTAGTATTTCACATTTACTATAGTATTTCACATTTGTAGCCAGGTCCTACAATCAGCACTTTTATGTTTGCATGAACGATTTCTGTCATTTTGAACCTGACCCTGGGAAATAACATGGGTGTTATTTCCATGAAGCTGAAGTTTGGGGATGTAAAGTGCTCGGGTTAAAGCCCCCATGCCTTATAAGTGAAATAAGAAGAAAAAAGAGAAATAATGAGTGGCATTTCTTTCAAAGGGTCAGATAAAACCAAACTCAGAACCCAGCCCTTGTAAGCTGACACAGAAGCGAGCCATTCAGAAGGAATGGAGGCTAGGGCTGAGAACTAAGTGGACAGGCAACAGTGGACTGTGGTGGTGGACTGAGGGTGCTTGGCAGTGTGGGAGCTAATAACAACACCCAAACGGGGGTGGGGGAGGGGACCCATGCTTCTGAAATACTGCCAACTGATGCCAAATACCGACAACTGACATTACCTCCATAAACAATTTTGAAAACCCTGCTAGGCAGAGGTAGAGATGGGGTTCAAACCCAGATCTTTGCATGTCACTGAGCCCGGGGCCCACAGCCATCCTGTGGGAAGTGGTGCTGTTTTAACTCACATGAAAGATTTTCTTTTCGAAGACAATGATTTGTAGCTAAGACTTGGGAGACACAGACTGAGTCTGAGCAGACTCCCCTCCTCCCTCCTTTGAGTTGGCCCTCTGATGGCTTCTTGAAGAGGTAGTGGAAAGAAAGTTTCACTTTGATTTTCCTGGGAACTGGCTGTGCCCTGACAGAACTGTACTCTGCAGTCACCACCATAGCCACTTAGCAGGTGGCTGGCAGCTATTGGGTAGCGATGCTTCTCAGTCAGTAGGGGGGAAGGGGCTGGGTGGTGTTCATGCCTTCAGCACCAGATCAGGGGACCCTAGAGCCTCATTATGTGGCTCATAATGTGAAGACATTCGACAGATCTGCACTCCCAGAGTCTGTCCTGTTGCTCTTTTGCAACCAAAGCACCTCTCCTTGTAGAACACCCATTTCTGTGGAATCAGATTGATGGGACATCATCTGAGGTGTTTTTAATCTGTAGGAACAATGAAGACCTATAGACTTGAGTATCCCATATATAACAGTTATGTGCTGGCAAGCCATTTCACTTCTGTGTGCTTCATTTCCTCATCTCTGAAAATTGAGATAAAAATACTTACCCAGTGTGATCTGGTGTTTGGCCCCAGTAAGGCTAAGAGAAAATATTTTGAAGAAACTCGTAACCACGGTAAGACCATGGGCACTTTTGATTTTGCTCAATTTCCATTTTTCTTCCATGTTGACTTCATTATCATACAAGAGCTTTCCTGCAGAAGAGACTTCAATGAAAGAGACAGGGGACATCAGGAGTTTAATTTGTCTCCATCCCCTAACCCAAAAGACATGCAGAAGTCCTTACCCCTTCAGAATGGGACCTTACTTGGAAACTGAGTATTTGAGGATGCAATTCACTAAATTAAATTGAGACACAGTCACAATGGAGGTACAATCCAATATGGTAGATGTTCTTATAAGTAGGCAGTCCTGTGAAACCAGTGACAAATGGGAGGATGGCATGAGGTGATGTCAGAGATGGGAGTCATGGAGCTGTAGGCCAAGAGATGCCTAGGAATCGCTGAGTAGCACCAGAAGCCCAGGGAGAGTTGGGGAAGGAGTCTCTTCCAGGTTACATGGGAATGTGGCCCTGCTATTGCTCTGGTCTCCAGACTTCTGGTCTCCAGGTCTGTGAGAGCCTGTTGTGTGAAACCACTGAGCTTATGGGATTTGTTAGGAAACTATTACAGGAGGTGAAAAACAAAAAGGCATTTTAAGTGTCATTGAGTGTAATGAACATTTTAATGAACTCATCTATATGGTTGGCAAGTACTTGCAGCAATCCAGTCCAACATGACTCATTTCTCTGAATTTAACCTGTGGCTTTGGACCCCAAACAGTACAGTCACTTCATCCTTGAATGGAAATGAATAAAGAACAATGAGATACATTTACAGAATGAAAATCAGTCTATTGTGAAATTTGTCAAAGGATAACCTTTCATATGCTGAGGCTAGCTAGGGAGTTCAGATTATTATACCAATGTGGTCACCACTAGATATGGAACATTAGTGTCTACTTGGGACTGGCCTTCCTTCCCCAAGTTGTGTTTTGAAAGAAATCCTCCATATTCTAGAAAATGATTCTGGAAAATGATGCAAAGTTCAAATGTCAAATCTATTGCTCCAATCCAAGCATGTTGCAAATAAAAACATCTCAATTAATGGGGTCCAGTTACTTAGAAATTGCATTTATAGTTGTTGATAACTTTGATACATAAAGTTAGTCAGGTACCTGAATAGCTGTTTTGAAAGAGTCAAGTTATCAAGTGTATTCTTAGGTTTCTCTGCAACAGAAAAATCTCTTAATCCCCCTTTCAGAAGAGTTTAAATTACCCTAATTCTTATTACCATAATTACCCCTGGCAGAACAACATTCTTTTAGCACGAAAGCACCACTGTGGGAGGGTAATACATTTAGTATGTGCAAACCTAAAAATATTTCTAGTTTGTACTGAATCCATTTTTAAATTTCTTTGAATTTGTGACTAATTTTATATACCTCTCTCTCACAATGCTCAATAGAAATCTGTGACGGGATAGATTCTCTCAAATTTGAGCAGGTAGAAGTGACTCTTGTTTAGACTGTTTTGAAAGAAACTGCTTTCTTTGGAATCTTGTGTATTAATCTGTAATGTCAGAGAGGAATAGAATATTTCACTCTTTCTAGCCAAATTTATATATCATCACTAAACCTTGATCTAAAATAAAGAAATCCAGACCTTACAGAAGGGAAAGAAGTGAAGTTCACTCAAAATACTTGCTAGGAGTTTCCATGTAACATTTTCCTCTCCTTGTGGAATATAATTTAGTTGAAGGTTTCACAATTCAGAAAACACATGACTGTGTTTATGCTAAGTTGCATTTTAAGGAGGAATTCTTTAGGTTTTCAAAAACAGAGTCAAAAACTGTAAGTAGGAAAACCATACGTTTCAGATTTCTTCTTAATGATTATTATGTTTAATAATAATGTTTGCATAGTTCATTAATTTCTTTCGTAGTTCATAGTTCATTAATTTCTTGAACATGTTTGGAGATTCTGCTATTCTAGTAAATGAATGGTTGCAACATGGATACTTGCTCATTCACTTCAAGTGCAGGTCAGTTATAACTTTGCTCTTTCCACTTCTTAAAAACCTGAAGTAAGTGTAGCTAAGGATCTTATTTTCCTTGCTAGATTGAATCTCAACCTCTTCCGCTGGCCAGACAAAATGGGCAAAGATTTGTTTTTACTAATGAGTGTGAATTTGAATCATATAATGCGATAAGCGCCAATTAAAAAGATTTAATATCCACTAAATACCTTTTGACTACCTTATGTGTTCCAGATATTTGACTGCAAGAGAATGGAAACACCATCTTTACGGTCCCCTAGTAATCATGGGTATTGCTACAACTTTTCTCATTTAGATGCAGCTACAGCCATCAGTAAAGAGAAGGATCTGAACTTGAACTTGTTTGGTCAAGAATGAGCAAGGTTTTCTAGCTCCAGCTGGATGTCACCCTGGCGCTCAAGTGACCAAGACTGCCTGCACTTGGGTTTTCAACTTGGTTAGCCAACTAGAGCCATGTTTGCATAGGTCACGGGGACTTTAGTGGGTTGTTGGGCAAGGTCTGAGCTAGCGCTAGAGTACTGTTTCATCTTGTTTTGTGAACACTCGCAGACATTCCACAGTTATGTACAGTTGCCTGGGGAGGAACACCAGACCCCAGCGATTCTGAGCCGAGAAACCAGCTTGGGAAGAGAGACCAGAATGCACAGAGCAAGTAAGGCTGGGGTATTCTCTCTGATGTGACTTTGCTTTCAAGTTTTGGTGTTTCTGGGAGATGTAGGGTCCTAGACGTGAGATATGGTCATTTTCACGTTGCATTTAACTTCTCCAGGGTGCTTTCCATTGGGAGCAAGCAAGCAAGAGATTATCCTCAAAGTCCTAGAGTGAACTGAGGCCCCTTCAATATCACGGTCTGCTCTTTAGAGACTCCCCCACCTTGCCATGTGGGTCTTTTGTCAATGGGTGGAGATTCCTCCCAGCAAGCTTGCCTCAGCAGTTTCTGGACCTTTCTGTGCAGAGAGAATCTGAGGTAAACTTTCAAGCAGAGGCAAAAAGTGGAATTCAAGAAGATTCCTTGTTTTCAATTGTAGCTTCTCAAGCTCATGTAGGATTCTGTGTTCCCCATGGATTTGTGTCAGATGTGGTTAGCATTACTATTAGTGCTAAGGGTTCTGTCCACCAGAGGAAGGTGCTAATTTGTAGTTTAAGTTCTTAGTCAAGTGACTAGCAGCACTGCTCTTATTAGCTAGCTCCTGTTTGACTGATGAAGGAAGAGAATCAGAAAGTTTTGGAACCTGACTCAAGGTCACACAGTAGTTGCTATAGTCAGGATACCAACTACAGAAATTTCACTCTGAAGTCAGAATTTGATTAGATGTTGTTCATGCCAAGAGTCCAGTGATCGATGGTTATCTCGAGGGCCTAAGGAAACAGAGGTCTCATGATTTCTTTCTCTTAGATAAGGTGCTACTCTGTCTACCTTTCTTCCCATTCCTGAACCTGACAGAGCATGTTATGGAATGTCATTTAAGCCAGAAACAGCTTATTGGGTGAATCAAGTTAGCGTTAGGCACACATAAGCCAATTTGCCTGAGCATTAAGGAAAATCAGTGCTAAAGGCATTTCCAAATCAAAACTGTGGAGGTCTGAGATTGAGGGTGATAAATATTTGTTGGTAAGAATTAAGATTGAAAAGGGGAAGAAAAAGGAAGTTAAAAGATAGGAAGGCAGGATTTTGAGAGATTTGGTTGAAAAGCTTTCATTCATGGTTTTGATTTATTATTAGGTCAGCAAAAGTCCTTGATAAAGAAAATATTAATAAATATTAAATTAAATAGAAACAGGGAAGAACCTCTTAAGGCAAATACTTTGAGTTCAACTACATGCTAAATTTATGCTATCTTGTTATTTACTACTTGAGTTTTAAAAAGCAACATTTTCTTTAGCACACATGCAATGTATGCTAATTGCCAATAATGCATATAAATGAGAAGATAACTATTATCATAATACCATTTTGAAATAATTATAGTTATCATTTTGGTGTAAAATCTTCAACACTTTTAAATTTCTATTTGTTTGTAGTTAACAAAAAAATGAGGTACAGGTGTATTTTGATACATTAAAATCACACTAGTAAACTATTATATATTTTGAACACAATAATGACCATATAGGAGTGAGTACCCAAACTTTCTGATTGGATAATGGTGGCTATTAAGCAAAACTCTTCATGATAACAGATGATAGGGAAGAAAAAAGAAAATAAAAGAGGAAAAAATAACTCATGATAGAAAGACTCACATATTCAGAAATAGCAAACACAACAAAGAATTAGCCTTGCTAACAGGTTTTCAAATGAAAAATTGGCTAGTCATCATGGAAAACAAAGGAAAAGTAACAAGATAATGAAAGAGCAAAAAGTGATAGGAGGACTCCATTGTGGATTGGAATAGATAAATTTTAGGTTATTAAGATAACAGCAATAACTTTGGGGAAACACTCAAATTTTTGTTTTTGCGACTTTGTTTTGAGGACTTCAGGTCTTGAAGTCTAAGGGTGTGCCCTGATCACCACTTGTTTTTATGTTTCATATCATCATTCATGCAATGTTTTCATTATTTGACCATTAGTGACACAGAAAGGTAATTTTTTTTAGAAAGATAATTTTCTAAGCATAGATAATGTTTTATTTTTCCCAAGAGATTCACCCCAATTCAGAAAATAATTTGTTGAGAATTTTCTCTGTATTGGGAATTGTGGAAAATAAAATATTAAAAATTGCCCTTATGAATATTTTACTAATTTACTTGAGCAACAAAACAAAACCAAAACATGAAACATTAGCTAGAAAGATCCAGGTGATATATGATTATCATGATGAGTAATATAATTTACTGAGTAAATATTATGAAAGTGAGAGAGAGTATAATCTAAGAGAGTTGATGGCGGAGGAAGACATTGAACAGCTTGTGAAGAAAGAGAGTGTTGACTACTGAGTCAGGGGCAAAAATGACTACGGAGCCCTCTCTCTGAAGCCAAATAAAAATGGCACCTGGGCTGTGTTGGGCAGTTGTGTAATGGGAAGAACCATGGCCACAAGGAGGGAGACTTTTGTTCTGCTGGTTGTTAAGCAGGTGAAATTAGGGTGTTACATCTTCACGTATTGGAATCTCCATTTGTGAGATTTTATCTTTATATACCTCTGAGTTATTAGGATCTCTAGTGTGATATTATACTTTGGAAACTGAAATGCCAGCTGTATGACTCATTTGTGCTAACGTTTCATTGGATGTAGAGAAGAATAGTACAAAATCAGCGTGAGAAAGGATGATAAAGTAGTTAAAACATACCCAATATGAGTTTTTAAAGACAGAGTGAACACATAATTGGGTTAACTGTAGAAGGGGAATGGGTAGGCAAAGAGTTGATAGATTGAGGACATTGTAATTTCTCTGTCTGGTTGACATGGAGAAATTACAGGAAATTAGAAGATGAGAAACTATAGAAACAGAGAGAAAGGTCTGACAAAGAAATGGACTGCTTTAGAGAAAGTTCTTGATGTGATAGGTTTTCATATAATTGTGCTTCTAACAAAATGGCACTTTTTTGAGACTTATGGGTAAAACACATAAAATCTTTTAGCAAGTCTCTTCTCCCTTCCTCCTTCCTCCTTCCTTCTCTTTCCTTCCCCTCCCCTCCACCCCTCCCCCAATTGAATGGGAGGAGAGAGAACAATCTCTTCTTTTATCCTTATTTTACTTTTCGTTTGCATTCCCAGAAGGACAAAGAGGTGAAATCAGTTTTGAGAAAATATTATCAATCTAATTGGGCCATTGGCAGTGGTTCTGAGTTTACACCCCACACTTCTTTTTAGATCAACACACGTAGATATTATGTGCTACAAAGAAGGGCTAATATAATCAATAGATAATGCATTATGATACTGAGATGCAGAGGAAGCATGCATAAACCCATAACCTATAAACATAATTTCAACTTTTGTGTTTTTAATAGCTTCTTTCCTAAACCTTTAGTCAATTTTAAAAATTAGTTTTGTCTTCTCTTGTGCATGGAACCTTCTGAAACATGCAAAGAAATCAGCAAAGGCAAGCAACTGAACAAAGAAAATGCTGAGCATGGAGAACTCACTATGAAAGACTGGAGTCTGGCAAATTTCCTTCCTGTGTTCCTTTATTACAATCCATTTAGACTGCTCGCCAAGGTGTCTCTTCAGTAAAATCTAGGACCATACTTGGTGTTTCTCTCTCAGGATTCAGTGCTGTTCACCTTCCCAAATTATCCCTTCTGGAGATAATCCCTTTTTGTCACTGCTACCACAGGGAGCTTACTCCATCTCCCTCAAATCTCATCATAGGTTTTTGAACTAGGGCATATTATCTGATTTACCTCTTAGTTCTGTTTCCTTGTCTGTAGAGTTTCTGTCTTTGGAAATGCCCTGGTTCAGTTCAGTTTTTGTTCTACAACATAACTTGTACATTCATCTTTCCATTTGGTTTCCTAGTGCTGGCACCCTTTCTTCTCCTTTGCACTGACATTAGTGCAATTCGGACATGCTTACAATTCAAGTATTACCTGATAATTTTGGGATGTTCTCCTTATACTCTGAGGGTTCATGGGGAATTGACCAAAATTAGTGCACTTGGTTTGGGCATCACATTTTAAAAAGCCCTCAGGCTCCCTTCTGTCTTCATTTAATCACAATGACACTCTAAAGACCATCAGGAAATGAAGTGGATCTAGATGGAGACCCACACGAAGGAAGAGCCAGGCCTGAGATGAACCTCCCTTCCATACTTCCAGAGTAGCTGAGCATTGAGATGCTGTAAGGCATTTGGGGAGGTCCAGATCACACAGTACTGACAGCTTTTCTGGACTCAGCGATGTGTTTATTTTTGTAACAGTTCTCACCCAGTCTCCCTCTAGCTCTTGGGCCTCCACATGAAGCGACAGCTTCTCTTAGGCTCAGAGCGTGTTTATGCCAACATCCTATATCAGTGATTTCTCAGCGATTTTGAAGTCTGGCCTGAGGGTGTGGGGAAGGGCACCCCTGTTTCCCTAATGGACTTGAAGACTTCAAACAAAAATCTTCACACAGCATTTGAGCCTCTATTTCGAAGTTCAAGAAGAATTTCGTCAAGGTTTTTCCATGATTTTTTTTAATAAAAAAGTTTACATGCCCCCCCCCCCATAGACACACACAGCAACCATTTTAGCATCTGTGTACATTAAACTTTGGCTTCAGGTAAGTATTTGTCATTCATGAGCTTTACCAGGAGCTGAAATTGTCTCATGATAAATTATTAATCGATCACACATCTTTCGGGGTATGAAATATGAAGATAACCTGGTTCTTGATTTGTCAGTTGCATTTGTCCAACATATGAAGCGCTAAAATTGTAGCTGGGTTTTTGGGATTTTAAATGGTGGATTTTAAATATGGAAACAGTATTCCTTGGTGAAGGCTTGCTCTTAGTAGACTGTAGAGAATGCTGGGTATACTTGAAGACTAAATAACATCATTTTTGCTCCTGGAAGCCTTGGAAGGAAGAAAGGTGACTAGGTCAAGAGATAATCAGATTTTTAGGTGGTCCCTTTCTACCACTGAACACATTTGCAGAAGACACTGTACAAGAACATTCTTGGATTGTGCTTAAAGCAGCATTCAATACACTTTGCTGGACCAAGTGTTATCTGAAAGGTAAGCTGTCATTTTAGCAGTTGGGTTGGCCTTCTGTGAAAAAGAAGGTTGTTTCCCATCTCATTTTGTTTTGAAGGAGTGGTTTGAATTGGATCTCTTTGTCCCACACTTAAAAAAAAAAATTGGATCCTGCATTTGTTGTTATTGAGTATTTCTGTGTCTTAGCAGAAAATGATCCTTTTGAGGAAGTAATCTGGTGGGGAATATTCAATTTCAGTTGTTCTAAGAGCACATACAGTTAGTCTTTTCACTTTCTTCTAGCCAGGGGACCCAGTGCAACTCCTTGCCACCGAGGTACGTTATGCTGTAATTCTTGCAAGGAAAGCTTAGGTTTGCTGTGAGCTAATAAGAATTTTTGATAGCATAGATTCCAGAGTAGCACCCAGAAGTGTTTTGATGAACAAAAAATAAAGGTTCAAAACTAAGACTTTGAGCTCAGGTCATAATTTCCTTTCATGTTAGGAGATTTACAATTTTCATCACTCAATTCCGTAGTTTTGGAGGCATTTGAATTTTAATAATACAAGGTTGATATAAAATTTTTTGATAGTCCACTGAGTAGGGAATTCATTAAAAAGTCTATTTTTTTCATGATTGATTTAGGAAATCAGGTTGTTTATCTGCAGAATTACTTGAACTATTACTTTCCTTGATTTTTAAAAAAGTCATTGAAAAATTTTTTCTTATTTCTCAGAAAAATTAGAACCTGAACTAATGCCTTTTCTACAGTCCAGTGTCTTGATTATTTCTTCCTGTCACTTCTGAGACTTATGTTTAATGATGTGGGTACAGGATTTTAAACAGTTTCTTCTTACTCTTCATTGTTTTAAGTTTCATATGGCTGCATTTCACACTAACCATAGAGCACATGTTGGAATTCAGTAATAGATTTTTATTTTGTTGGCTGTTTCAAGACAGTAACATCAGATGCTTCCATTACTTAATTTTTTCTAAAATGAGACCAAGAATTTGAGTGATAAAGTAGATGGGTATTGAAAACATCATCTGGTCTCAACTTTTAGATTTTAGACACGAATGCTGAAGAGAACCTAGTCTTAAAGTTGCAGGGCTAATTTGTGGAAGAGAAAAGAGAGAAAGAGTGGTTAAGTAGCCTTCTTCATCAAAATATTTCTTAGGATCCCTCTATGCACTGAAAATATCCACATCGGGGGATGTTTTCGAATTGCAGGGAAATTTAATCAGTGCATTTCCCAATTTGCTGGCATGTAGCAGCGTGGGGTGGATCCTTCAACAAACCCAGAGTCCATCAGCCACACATTGAAAACATTGTTCCTTAGCTCAGGCCCCCCTTTAACAAAAATAGGTGAGTTTTGTAAGTGAAATCAAGTCTTACCGCTGCAACTTTACCCTTTGCCGGCAAAGACGTTCTATGTGTGGAGAGGACAATATAGATGTGCCATAGAAATGAGAATGTAGTCCCCTCATAGCAATGATAACTGTATGGATTGTAGTAAAAGTCATGGGCTTGATTTTGCCCTGAACCTGCAGCACATAACTTAGAATTGATTCCCCAAAAATGAAGTGGTAAGAGGAACTCTCGGTGGGAAACTCATCAAACAAAGGCAGAGAGATTGAAAGTATTTTTTAGCAAAGCAACTTAAAGAAATTATTTTAGCAGATTAGGATTAATTAATTAGTTATTTCCCCCACCACCATTCTTTCTGCCCCCCATATTGTCCCTTAACTTCAGAGCTCTCGCTGAGTTTATTAAAGTGCATTGGTTTTCATATTTTATCTTGTCGAATCCTATGAAATTGTCCAGTAATTGTTTGTGTCCTTCTGACTTGCTTTCCTTCATGCAGTTCAGCAGGGAGAAGATCTTCAGTGTCTTAAATATGACAACATCTTAAATATGATAGAGATGAATATAGAGGCATGGACCGTGGCTTCCTCTTATCTCTTTTCATCTAGCAGTGCCTATCCAGACTGTGATGACAACTGTGTCAGCTGTGAAGAATGTGTTTCCATACTCTTTCTTATAAATATATATCTTGTAAATATATATATATTCTTGTAAATATATGTATATATACATACTATATATAAATTTATATTTATAAGTGACTATATATTCTATATATAGTATATATATTTTTCAACAAAGGTGACCATATATATGTGTGTATACACACACACACACACACACACACAGAGTCACTTTTGTTGAAAAAGGCACACCCAAAGAAAGCACTTTGAAGTTAGAGTCACAATTCAATTCATAGTCACAGTCACAGTTCAATCCACAGATGGAATTGAATTCATTTGAGATGTCTAAGATTCTTACCCTGGAAGCATCACATCAGAATTGTGAGGACAGAGATTGACCTTGCTCACATGACCTGTATGGACGGCCAGTGCTGAAAGTATGGGTTGGCATAGAATAGTTGCTCAGTAAATCTTTCTTGACTAAAATAATTTAGCTCATTTTATCAACAAATTCCTTTAAATGAAGAAGGAAATAGACTCACAATTTAAATATTTAAACACTATGAAAGACACAGGAAGGAAAGTTGGGTTTATGTCTCATTGACAATTCCCGGTTCCCACAGAAACTATACTGTAACCAGTTTGCACAATGTTTTCCTGCAATGTTCTGCTCATATGTAGATATACAGATAAATATAAGTAGTAACATAAGTAAGCATACTTTTTACAGAGATAGAGAATACTATATATAACTACATCTTGATATTTTGATTTGATGCTATATACATCTACATCTTGATTTTTTTCACTTAATTATTTATCCTAGTGATCTATTTTAAGAATTGCTGTTTGCGAAATATAACATTATATTGACATTTTAATTTTCATCCCTGTAGGATTGGGATTGGCCATATTTTCACGTTTTGAAATCATTTGTATTCTTGTTTATGTACTGCCTCTAAGCCCTTTGTCAATTTTTTTATTGAATTCATGGTCTTTTATGACTAATTTGTAAGAGGTCTTTATATATTAAGGAAATGAGCTCATTGTCATGTGTGTTGAGATATTTTTTCCCAGCTGATCATTTGTCTCTGATTTTCTATGGTATTTTTTCGGGGTAGAACACAACATTTTATATATAGACATATTCACTGATTTTTTTTTTGAACTTTGGGGTTTTGTGTATTGCTTAGAAAATCCTCTCCTCCAGAAAATATAAATTCATTTATATTTACTTTTGACAGTTTAATGATGTTTTTTATTTTCCTAAAATTTATCACTTTTATATTTATTGATATATTTTATTTTTTTACAATTTATTTTAATGAAATATAGCTTTTAGATGTTTTTCTTTTGGTTAGTCAGTTAAATAAACCACATTGCCCCTACTAAGTTTTGCCTTCATTTACAAAATAAGCATTCATTTAAGAACACTTACAAACATTCCCTTAAGAGAGTAGGGCTTACTAAGGGAAAATGTGGACAGAAGTCGTTTTATTGATTCTTTTAGAGTTTGAAATGGCTACCTAAGTTTTATCTAGCACAAATATGACTAGAAGCTGTTTTATCTAGCACAAATATGACTAGAAGCCATTTGACAGTGCAGGGTTATACATCTTGTTAATTTATTTTTGGAAGATATATGTGTCCTTCTTAAAAAAATATTGGAATCAATTAGCTAGCATTCCACTAATAGTTTCTTGCCAGGATCTTTGTGAGGTAAAGTCTTTGACTGTTTTGGTAACAGAATAGCTGGCCTTTTGAAAGGTATGGGAGGTTAGATCTTTCTCTTCAACTTTAAAGAGTTTGTGCAGAATTGTTACTTTTTCTTTCTTAAATAAGTAGAAAATTCACCATTGAAGTCAATAGGGCTTGAAATTTTCTTGATGGGACTGCCAGTTCAATTTCCTTAATAGGAATGGGCTATTCAGGATGTGTATCTTCCTTTTGCATGGTTTGTTTCTTTTTAAGAAATTTCTTCGCTTAATCTAAGTGGCCACGTTTTTAGCATAAACACACCCTTGATAGTCTTTTAGTATTCTAAAATATTACATAATCGCTGGTGAGAACACTTTACTCATTCCCCACAGTTTTTGCATCTGTTGCTTTTCTGTACTGTTTTCTGTTCTAGTGATACAAACTCTCCACTTAATATTGCTGGCTGCATCACAAACATTTGTGTATGTCACTTGCATTTTCATTTCATTTCATTTTCATTTTCATTTTCATTTCACTTAATATTGCTGGCTGCATCACAAACATTTGTGTATGTCACTTTCATTCACATTTTTAATTTAACTTTTGACTTATTCTTTGATAACCCATCCATTTTAGAAGCATGTTATCTTGTTTTTCAAGTATCTTGAGCTTTCACAGGTGTACTTTGTATTCCTGTGTCCTGTAAGCTCTGCGTTAATCTCCTTAGCCACGTCTCGACTGAGCCCCCTGCCCCTCTCACTCAGGGTCCTGCTGTCTCCAGGCGGCCTGGAAGTTTTCTCCATGCACAAGCTGAGGGCATCATGGTATTCTCTGCATTTGTCTCCTATCTCTCAAAAACGCTCTTCTGCATTTCCAGGCTTTGACTATCACGTGAGCCTTGGTTGCATCTATTTGTCCACTTTTTGTTGTTTCAACAGGAAGTGAAGTCCCTGAACTTACCCCATCTTGACAGGGGAAATGGAAGTACTTCTGAACACTTCTCCACTACCTGTTTCTTCTGCGCATGATATTTTGGACTTCACAGAGTAGGCACTTTCTTGTCCTCAGATCTCAGTCAGATGGCAACTCCTTAGATTTTTTCCTGATCACAACTTCAAGGAGACACTCAGACACTAGCATATTTTCTGTTACTACTTTGTGATATTTTCTCAGCTAAATGAATGAGTTACAAATATTCAGGTATGCTAGATCGAAAACTTCAAGACATGGTTGCCATTTCCTTATTGCTTACAGCAGTGCTTCACACAGCAACCATTTGACATGCATCTACTGAAGGAAGAATAAATCCTGATTTTGTTCCATTGGAAACTGTGCAGTAACTCAAGATGTGGTTTGTGGACCTGTGCCAGTTCACAAATTTACTGACTCAGGATGAAATAAATTCAGAAAGTGAGAGTAGCCATTTAGAAACCATTCAACCCCACAGGACATTTTTATGTCTATTAAATCTAATAATTAAAGTGGGTTTGTGTAGTTTGTCATTTAAGTTTTTTTTCCTAATAAGTAATTTGTGTGCTATAGACATATCTATAGACATATCTGTGATGAATTGGAATTGGAAAAAAAAGCTTGCATTTCCAAAATGCAAATTATTTAAGAAATTCTGAACTGCATGCTTTGGGAAAAAGATAATTAAATGCCTAAAAGGGCTCAAATTTCAGGAAAGTCATTTGTTTGCCATTTAATTTTGACTTAATGTAATTGAATTTGAGTTTCTTATATGCACAATGGGACTGACCTTTCTTTATACATACTCTTTCTTTATACATACCCTGGTATGTATAAAGATCAGGTACCTTTCTTTATACATACTCTTTCTTTATACATACTCTGTTCTGTGGAAGAAAATTAAGCTTCATCTCTAAGAAGGGAAAGTCATATTTGGAATTCTTCTGTAAGAAGGATTTATAGCAACAATGACTCATGAAAACTTATTTCATTACTTGGGTTATAATTCAATGTAATACAGTAATGAAAGCACTCAGTAATATATATTATTTATTTTGTTTACTTTGTTTCAACTTTTTAAATTGCATTGTTTTAGATTGGTTCATATATTGCTCTGATGTCTTTATCTTTTTGGTGTTTTGTATACTTCCTTATGAAATACACAGTTTTAGTTTTCATGAATATGTTCATGAATATATTCACCCTTATAACTGCCACTTCACTCAGCAAATGGGTCTTTTCTGTTATTCTGGAAAGTTTTCCAAACCTCTTGCCTGTAAATTCCCACCCACTATAGGTAACCTGTGTTCTGATTTTTTTTCACTATAGGTTAATTTTTACTTTATCTTGCATGTAAATGGATCCTATGCAGAGGGTCCTGAGTTGAGATGGCTTGACATAGATATTTGACTATAAGATGGTATGAAAGTGATATTCGGTAGATACGCAGTTCTAGCAAAGAACCTGCTTAGAAATTTGAATATAGATCATTACTCAGCCCAGGAATGCTGGTACTCTTGTGATGCTGGGCAGAGAGGTGGGTCATAACTCTCAGCCAGCAATGTCACCATGAAGGTAAACAACGATATTCTGGAATGTTTTACTTTCAGTACCAGTATTCAGTACGTTACATGACATTAGTCAACACTGTGTGTCAGATGACTTTGCTCAACTTGAGTATCCCTGGCTACATTAGGCTAAAGCTGTGATGAAGTTAGGCTTATTAAATGCATTTTAGCCTGCAATATTTTCAATACACGTTTCTGGTGTTATGTGCATAATGCAGCTTTAAGTTGAGGATGATCTGTAATAAGTCTCTAAGATGTTTCATGTTACTGTGCATATGAGCAGTTCATTCTTTTTATTGTTGTATTTTATTCCATTACATAACTATATGATGTGCTTTTCTGCTACCCTGTTGAAGAGTTGAGATTTCCTCCAATTTTTGCATTCTAATCAGGTTGCTATGAACAGTTTTGAGAACATTTATTTTATGAAAGGTAGCTTATAAGTTTTCAAACTCTCCTTGAAAACAAAGCCTTTTGGGGCAGTAGGGGCAGAGAAGGGAGTAAAACAAGAAAACAAAGTGTTTCCTCTGGGCTGTTTAGTCAGTTATACTCATTTTAGTGCCATCTCATTTTATTTTATTTAGTCACTTTTCCTCCAGAGTGTAATGAGCTGTGAAGTGGCCAAAAGTTAAATAGAGAAAAGAAAAAAAAATTCAAGATCTTGAATTAGATACAAGTTGAAAAAAATCAATATTAAAAACGCTGGACACAACTTTTTTATTGTGTTCATGCTCTTTAATTTTGCTCTTTTGACACCTATGAACTGTGCTTAGCCTCTGGGATTTGTAATTCACCCAGGAGTTTTTGTTTTCTTTTCCTTTTGGTTTGCTATTGCTTATGATAACATATAAATAAAACATGAAAAAACAGATTTGAGGATTGAAACCCAACATAACACAATTTGAGTAGACAAATCTGTTTACTGGAGTGTTCTGGAGAAAATATTGTCATCAGTTCACTCTGCTATATATTTCTGGAAAATGTATGAATTTAAGATAGAATTGACTTAAATAAATGGGAAGAATTGGAATGGATATTTCTGCTGTGATGTGCAGTTTAGGTGATCTGAGAGTGACGGCCTCTTGAAGGTCAAAAACTGTCATGTATTTGGAAAACCTATGTGGAGGTAAGAAATGAGAAGTGTGGCTGTTTAGAGCAACAATTTCTTGATTCAGATGTTTCTTTTCTAGTGTCAGAGAACCACACAGAAAATAGCTACCTTGGGAGACTAGTCTAAACAATAGGCCATCCTATTAAATAGGATGTTTCCCCTTAAATCTCAATTGAATGATGCTCTTCTCACATACCGATAAAACAGTGTCTGGCTGATGTTTGATGAGACTTGGAGATTAATGATTAACAGCAGGAGAGGATGCTGAAACCAGAAGAAGGGAATTGAGAAGGAACTGGGCCCACAAGGGTTATTGTCCCTTCTCTTTTCTTAACATAGAAGTGTCTTAAGACGAGAGTGGAAACAATGTTTTGGACAAATGCATTCTAAAAATGTTTAGTAGGCACATTTTTTTGTGATGTTATGATGAGAAACAGATGCAGATGCTGCTAAATCATGTCAAATATGAACTGCGTGTGTACCCGTGTGTATGTGTAAATATTTAACTAGAAAAACAGTCACATGAGAAGCTCTCTGGAGTAATCTTGGAAGCAGGAAGCCACAAATTATAGGTCTGAAATTTACCATGCATGGCCTAACAGTCCAGCTAAGCGAAACCAAATGAAGAAACTCAGAAAGTTTTATAAATAGTTCATGTTTTTTTTTTTTGGTATTGGGAGGGAAGAGAAAGGATTAGGGAGAATTTTAATATATATAATATATAATATACTTCAAGTGTAGTCAGCACAACTAATTCTAGCCAGTGTACTAAGCATCGCAGCACAGGAATTTAATTATATATTGAAATGTAGAGTATATGACTTTTCAACTTCTATGAGGAGAGTTACTATGGAATCACAGGTTATCTTCAATTAGACTGTGAAGTCAATGTATAGAGCACAAAACATACATATTCCAAAATATTCATTAAACTCACCCTGCAAGCTCCCTGCTGAGGGAGATAAATGCGATCCTACTAGCACAGGTAGTATGGGAACAGATCCCCACCTGTTTTGCAGGTTCTAGATGATGAACTTGGCTTTAGTCTATGGGTTCAAAGGGGGAAACATGATTGACATCATGATATTTTATGGAAAATATGTATCTTTAAAACTAGAAACACTTGTGATTCTAGATGGGTCAAAGTGAAACCAGATTTGCGCCTTCCATGTTATTCATAATCTGGAGTCTATGCTTCTTGAGGGTGTGAGGGAGATGAATATGCCCTGTTTTTATTGCTCTGTTTTCTATTTAATGTCATTTCTTCAAAATAATAATTGGTAATTACACGATGCAATTTAAGTCATTTTATTGAAGTCTATTCTTTCTACGGTGAAGTGCACAACTTGTCAAAGCCAGAGTTCTATGAGTTTTGACAAATGAGTCTATTTACGTGACCCATACTGTTCCCAGGATATGGGAGTTCCCTCCATGACATAAATCCCACCCTCTCCAGAATTTTCTATTGATGGTATCACATGGCATGTGTGGATTCTTATGTACCTGGTTTCTTTGGTTAAGCATCTTGTAGATGAATGATAGTATTTATCAACTTCTACACTCTTGAATGGATTAATAGTAGTGTATTTGAGTTTATTGTCTATTTTATCATAAGAATATATCAAAATTTGTTCAACTTTTTTGTATTGTTGAAGATTTGAACTGTTTCCAGTTTGAGGCTATGATAAATAAGGTCATATGAATACTCATGTACAGAAAGCTGTGGTATATGTACACAATGGAATGCTACTTATCAATCAAAAAAGACAAACTTATGTCATTCACAGTAATATGAATGAAGCTAGAAGGAGTCATACAAGCAGAAATAAGCCAGAAAGAAAAAAGAGAAATACTGGATGGTCTCACTTATATGAGGGACAAAGGGAAAACTAGCAATTAACCAGACAAGAAAAAATTAAAATGAATTTTTAGCAAAATTGAAGCTTAGAGCATGAGAGGGGGAGGGGGAAAACTGAGGGTGGGATGGGCACAAAAGACTAAGATGATGGTTCATGGGTGATAAGGTGGTGGGAGAACCTCAGGGTAGATAATGATGTAAAATAAAATAAATAATATGATAAATAAAAAAGCAAATTATAAAAAATACTCATGTACAAGTCTTTGTGTAGATATATGTTTTCCTTTCCTGTGAAAAAATACTAAAGAGTAGAACTGGTGACCATAGGGTATGATGTTTAGCTTCTAAGAAATTGCCAGAGTGAAAAAAAATGTTTCTAGCTTTTTACACTCCTATTAGTAATGAATGACTTTTGGTTACTCTATATCTCACCAAGGTCTTTTAATTTTTTTCTATTACTGTAATTTTTCATTGTGGTTTTATTGCATTTATCTCCCCAGTCACTGCGTTAAGTGTTGTATCCTAGTCAGGATATTTGTTCATTTGTAGTTGGTTTCTTTGTTGTCTTATTATTGGGTTGGAATATATTCTGGATATAAGTTCCTAACCTGATAGGAGTTTTGTGAATACTTTCTCCCAGTCTTGTTTTTAATGTCATTTTTGATCATCAAATAATTAAAAGCATTTTTTTTTATACTTAGTGCTGTCTCCATCTATGTAAGAAATTGAAATTTTGAAAAGATTCCTTTATATTTATTTTTTTTTCTGGAGATTTTATAGCTGTAACTTTTAGGTCTGTCACAGCTTTTAGATCTATCTGGTAGGACTTGCATTTGCTTATTTTTTCGTATGGAGAGTTACTTGCAGTAGCAGTATTGTTGAACGTTTCTTGATTTCTGCGCTTATTTGCTTTGGTACTTTCGTCAAATCTCAAGTGACAATAAAGTTATCTGTTTTTGAACTCTCTCTTCTCTTCCATCACCAGTGTATTTGTCATTTTACCAGTACCACATAGTCTTGATCGTTAACACCTATATCATGGAACTTAGTGCTTTTTAACTATGTTTCATAGTTTCTAGAGTAGATGCTTTGGTGAATTTTTGCCAGTTTTATTTTGCTTTTTTGGATAATATTGTAAAATGTGTTTTTAAACACATAACTTTCCATTTGTTTATTCTTACTGGAGAGAAATACTACTGTTCTATATCGTCACTTTGTTTCTTGAGACCTTGTTAAACTAACTAATTAGTTGAATGGTTATTTGTAGGTTCCTTTGGAAATTTCTGTGTCTTTAACCATGCTGTATGTGAATAAAGATCGTTTTATTTCTCCCTTTTAAATGTGTAAGTTCCCTATTTGTTCTTTTTGCATTGTTGCACTGGTTGAGCCAGGTACAGCAATTTAATTCTTTCTTTCTTCTTCTATTTTATTTGTTTATTTTACACTGTTATCTACCCTGGGGTTCTCCTAACACCTTATCACCCATAAACCATCACCTTAGTCTTTTGTGCCCCTCCTACTCCCACTTTCCCCTCCCTACCCTTCTCATGCTCTATGTTTCAAGTTTGTTGAGAGTTTTAAATTTTTCTCGTCTGTTTTCCCTTTATCCCTCAGGTAAGTGAGATCATCTAGTATTTCCCTCTTTCTGATATAGCAATTTTAATTAGGAATAATAAGGAGGAATATCTGGTGGTGCTACTGATAGTGACTGGTGAGAAGTTGGGTTTTCTTTCCCCATACAGTATGGTATTTGCTGGAAATGTTGTCTATGCCATTTTTCACAGTGGCGACAATGCTTCTATTAATAGCTTGCTGATAGTCCTAAAAATTTTGTCATGAATTGGTGTCAAATTTTGGAATTTCCCCCCCAAATCTTTCTAAAGATATAACATGATCATTCTCTTGTCAATGTGCAGAATTATGTCAATTGGATTTCAAAAGTGAAAACAAATTTCCATCCCTGGTATAGTTTATTCTTTTTATGTATTCCTGATCTTATTGCTAATGTTTATGTTCTTTTGTGTTTGTGCTTATTAGTGATTTATAGTTTCCATCTATGTCTGATAAAGGTTTATGCTAGCCTCAAAAACCAACCAACCAAACAAACAAAAAAACCAAAAAACCACACACACACAAAACAAAACCCCACAGCAATTAAGAAGTGTTGCCTCTAACCTTTTCTTGAAAATAGAGTTGCAACATTGTTTATATCACATTGATGGAATGAATTTATATTAAATTTTGAAAAAGTATATATGATACAACATACATAGTATCTTATCACTTAAATTAATATTAGCATGTCACATAAGGACTCTATTAAATGAAATTCTATATTCAGAACATTTCTAAGCTAAGTGGCAATATAATTTATTTATTGATTTGCTTGGCATACTGAATTGAAGGATAGTATATTTAGCTCCAGAATAAAAAAATTAAATAAAATATAATCTGCTTTTTATAGAGCCTCTTCATAATTGTGAGTACATATCAAATATATCTCTAATATGGTTTAATTAATATGTAAATGTGCTCTAATTCTTCTAGTTGGTTATGTATGAATAGGGGAATTTATGGCAATTATTTACCAATGCATTAATATGCTCTTTTTTTGCCTCCATAATCTTGGAAAGCAACCCACATCCCTAGTCATACATAGTGTGTACCATATGCAGAGTATCACAGAGTCAAACAGGACCACGGGAATAGGTAAGAAATCAATAGTTTTTAAGGATCTACTAAGTGCCAAGAAATTAGTAAATTCTCAGAAATATGTTATTTTATCCTCATAAACACCCTGGGTCAACCAATATTACTTCAATAAAAATAGTATAATAAAAAAAATCAACCTCTTCCAGAATAGACAAAATATCTAGATACAGATGCTAGCAATACAAATGGAGATTTTTTTTCTTCACCAAGTCAAAGGTACAGATGGGGATTCCTCAGGCTAAAATTATAGAATCTCCAGCTCCCATGCAGACCTTCTACCACACTAGGAATCTCCTCATATAAGCAAATCTTCATTCAAGATATCTCATGGTGACCCATTCTTTTATTCACTTAGTTGCTATTTGCTAGTGTCTGAGGTATTAGGCCAAGAACTGGGAATGCTGAGGTGAAAAATATTCCAGCCTTCCCCTCAAAACACTCATGGCTCAGGGCTCACAGATGTGGCCATGTACAAGTTCATGGGCAGTGAGAGATGTGCCATTGAGCTGCGTTTGAAACCTGGTTGGAATTTAGCAAGGATTACTACAGCTCTTGTTTTTGATGATCAGCAATACCTTGCTAGGTAATAACTGTGTTCTGCTGGTGATCTTGATATACAGTGGGGGGTGAATAAGAGTTTCCCCCCAAATCCCATAGCTAGTTGGGGACAGAAACAAGGATTTCAATATGTGTCCGCGGTCTTTCTACCACACGGTGTGGTTACAACTAAATGAGACAAATAAAATAAGGGTGAAAGGGGAAGTGGGAAAACTTTTTGCTGTCTCTGTGAAAGTAAGTGTATGACTCAGATTTCTGTCGGGGTGCTGGCCCGTGTAGTCAAGGTCTGTAATGTGCCAGTTACTAGATTTTGGAGAGTTAGGCTCAGCGACAGAAGCTGCTGTCGGCCAAAAACCAGGCTAAGCATTTTCTTGAATTGGTACATAAACATATACGTGAACACAATGAGGTTTTTCAGGATGATTTCCACAGAAAACAGAATATAGCTGAATCTCATTTATTTAGAAGGTATCTGTACTAAAAAACATACAATTAGCACAGAGTGAAGAATCAGCAAGTGTCCAGATGTCGTAAAAATATTTAATCCCAGGTAAAACTATTTTGCATTTTACTTCCCCTATGTCATCAATCTATTGCCTCTAGCTAAGTGTGCATATCTGGTTTCTAAACCTATCAGAGTATTAATACCAACCTTTTTGGTGGACTTACTGAAAAAGTGAAAAGTGACATTTGACCAAATAGGGTAAGACGAAAAATAGAAAAAGCAGCTGTAACAACTCAAAGATCGCTGCATAAATTCAGCATTGGCCAAGGACTCCCGATCCTGAGGCATATCCTACATAAATACACACAAGAAGGATGATGTTTTCAATGAATTATGAATATAAGGTTAAAATAATTTCAGACTAATTTCCCTTTTTATTTGATATAGATGATTTTCTAGTTTTTTTTTTTTTTGTATTGCCATGATGTTGATTTACATCTGAGAAACATGTCAGTTATACTAGTGATAAAAACTCAGAGAACCATAAGCCATCAGGTGCATGAATACTTAACAACAAACCTCAGTTTCCACCCAGATTTTTGGTCCAGAAGAGAGGAGATACCTCCTTATCCTGGTGACCCCCACACCACCGGCCTAGTGGCTGAGGAGATAAGTTTCTTTAATGAACCCCTGCTGATCTTAGATCCATTAGTCTTGGAGAGTAGGTTATAGGGACCCTCAACCGTAACTGTCTTAGGATGGTCTCACCACATGTATACTATTCTCCCAACATACCCACACAACTCCCTTGTACCAGGTTTTAATTGCAAATGTCACAACAGTAACTAAAATAATTTCTGAGTACGTGTTAAGTAATCATCCTGACAACCTTTTGTTTTACTTCCTTATTCTTGCTCTATTCCAATTGTGCTAAAAATGTCAAAGTGTCTGATAAAAATGCAAAAGAAGCCTGACACACCAGGGAGAAAAAAATAAGGACTTGGATAATTTGCAAACTAGATAACGAGTCTTTGTGTAATTGATTTAAATGTCCAGCTTCTTAATAGATGTTTTAAATGTTAAGACAATTGTTTCTTCTCTCTCAGTAATGGAAAGGCTGACCTGAAGTTGCACAGAGTTGTTAAGCAGCTTTTCAGAAGTAGTGAGGCAGGCTTAAAAAATGCATCTATTGTGTGGGTGCTGGTGGTGACCTTATATTGTCAAAAGGCCTAAGAGACTCATGCAGCTTTTCGTATTCTCTTTCATTTGAAAGAGGATATCATTGTTCTCCAGTCAAGAGGAACCACCATTCCCCATGAGGAGTAGATCTCAGTAAGGTCTTTGCAGACATTCTATAAAATGCTACCCCAACACAATTTGTGTTGGTGAGAGTTTTAACTTCTTCTCTGCCCTCAATGCCCTTGGAAGTCTAAAGAGACGCTGGACCCATTTTCAGAATAATATTTTTAAGTTTATAGAGCAAAAAAAAAAAAAAGGATTACAATGAAACCATCTATCTGTAAATATAATTATAAAGGTGTATGATCAAGTTCTTCTTTTAGCATATTAAATACCATAACTTTGCAATGGTGATGATGAACATCGATGATATTTTGAGATAACTTCAGCAACTGAATGGGAGATGAGAACACCTGTGGTTTCTACAGGGAAGGCATTCTTCGATACTGCTAGTCCTTCTGAGTTTCATTGCCAGTATTTATATTTGAAGACTCTGTTCAATTTCAGTTAAAATTTCAAGAAAATCTAGATAATGTTTTTGCATCAGAGTGCGCAGATTCCCTGGCTGTGTCCACAGGCCCCTGTGAAGTCCATCAGTCACCAGTGAAGGGCCTGGAATAGGAATTACAGAAATGGGAGCATGGTTGAGATAAATTCAGTTTCTTCATCTAAATGTCCATATCATTTCAAATGAAGTTATGGACATTGATATTTTTAAACTCTCAAATGGAAATGTCATCCATTCTATCACTTATATTCTTAGTTAGAGCCTACCTTACTTTTGGAATAATTTGAGGCAACGTGTATAAATGTATGCAGCAAACCACAATAAAATAACAAGTAAGTAGATGAGAAGAAGGAACAAAAGATTCCTTTGAAAAGTAAGAGTTGTTTTGAGGTAAACTGACTATACCAGTTTGGGACAGATATTTACTGGAGTTTGATAGTATGATTCTAAGTTTTATGATAGTGCAAAAAGGTAAGAAGCAGTTATAGACTCTTGATCATATTGCCTGCAAAATAAGGAAATGCACAACTGTTTTCTACTGAAACTGGAGAGCTGTTCCTTTCAAAGGTCTTGCTTCTTAACAACAGGGTCAGTCAGCTTAGGCTGCTAGAGCAAAATGCCGCTGACTGGGTGATCTAAACAGCCACTTCTCATAGCTCTGCAGGCTGGGAAGCCTCAGCTGTGTTGGGTTCTGGTGAGAACCTCTTCCTGGCTGGCAGACGGCCACCTTCTAGCTGTCTCCATACAGGGTGGAGAATGCTCTTTCTCTTGTTTCTTCTTGTCTCAAGGCACTAATCTTATTTTGAGGTCTCCATTCTCATGACCTAATTACTTGCCTTACAGCCCCATCTCCAATCATCTTCACACTGGGGATTAAGGCTCCCACTTTATAGATTTGTTTTGCAGGGAGGGGCACAACTCAGCCCAAGGAAATCAACAGTTTTAAAAACTTCTTTTGCTTCATCAGGCTCTCTCTTGTAATTTCTTGATGGAATCAGTGACATAGATTTCTCCTTGCCCAGCTCAATATAGGAATGGATTATAAACTTCTGTGGGTAGAATTGGAAGAGCTATATGTAATCCTATGTTTATCACCATGCTGTATACAATATACAGTAATCAATTTATGCAAACAATCTAAGTGTCCAATGACACATGAGTTCATCAAGAAGATGTAATCTATATGTCAATGGAATCATCAGCTATAAATAAAGATGAATTCTTACTATTGGACATGGCTAAAATTAGAGGGGATTGTGCTATGCAAAATAGGTCAGGAGGAGAAAGTCAAATACAGGACAATTTCAATCATACGTGGGCTATAGGTAACCAGACAAAGAGCCAATCAAAACCAAAGCAAAACAAGTGATAGTAGCATTCCAGCTACTGGAGAGGGGTGCTAGGGGTTGGGAAACAGGGGAGGGAAGGTCCCAGGGGGTTGTGGTGGAGGATTCTGGGTACTTTTGTGCTCAGTGTGGTGTGGAAGGTAGCACACACTGAGGAGGTGTGAACCTCCACCTCTTAATAGCATACAGTATTGTGACCAAAGCTGCCTCAAAAAAAACAAAAACAAAAACAAAAAATACAAGTTGTCTCCAGAATTTAAAAAAAAAGGGTATAATTTTTGTCAGAACTCTAAGTATTATTATTTGCTTTTTAGTACCACCCCCTGGAAGATACATATTGTTGAGCTATGGATGGCTTAATGAAAATCAGTTTTTATATTTCATGGATCAGTTTAAGTTTGCTGAAAGCTATAAATGCAGACGCATTAGAATGTGCATAAAATTTTAGGCACTGGGATCTTAAGCCCAAGAAGTCTGAGTAGTAAATAACTCTGGGAGAAAGAGCAATCGATATGCCTTTAAACATATTATATAAATATTATTTATTGTAACTGAGCATTTGACATGGGCTGGAAGCCAGCCAGTTGGACTTAATGCACCTGGCATGCATGGGGATGCTGAGATTAACAACTGCTCCCTTTGCCTGGAGAACAGGACCTGCAGGCGCGTTTAACAAAACACAAAGCTAACATTTCAAGGTTGGAAAAATGCCTGGATCAGGCAGCCTTGAGTCTGGTGCCCAAGGCTTTTATGCCCTTTTAGGAGCATTAGAGATTTCTCCCTACAGCCATCCTAGCCCCAGGAGCTAGTGAAACAAATGAGGAAGACCCCAACCACCACCTCTCCAACTCATCATTTTTTGTAGTTTCACTGAGACAACATGTGAGAGATCAGAGGTAACCAGAAGTGGATCAGATTTTGTGGGGCCTGAAGTTTATGCAAATGAGGGGGACTTTTTAAGGAAAAAACAACATAAAGTTTCAGACAGAATTTTAAGAAACAATACTGAAAAGCCACTCAAAACTTTAAAAGTTGACAAAATACCAGGAACAACCTATTCCTTGGAAATATAAGCTGATCTACCCAGCAGATCCCTAAAAGACTCTTTCCCTAAGTTTCCAGCTGGCTGATTTTCAGTTGCCTCTTCTTATGATAATGATTTGGTGACTCCATTTTTGTTAGAAAGGCTGAAAATCAATTTAATTTGTGCTTTAGCCCAACTGGGTCAGAACTGATTTTCTTTATTATTGATTGTTTAAAAAAAACTTTTGGGTTTATAATTTACTGATGGTAATGAACATTTCTTAAGTCTCTCACATCTGCTTCGACTATGAGCATTCAAATTAAAATACTTTACTTATATGTATCTCATCTATGATGCATATGGAACATATAACACGTGTTATGTAACGAGTATATGTAATATGACCTGTGGCCCCCAGCCACCGTTTAACCATGCCAGGTGAGTTGGTCAGAGGGAAGTGTTCTTGGAAATTATTTGACCATGTAGTTGACGAACTAGCAAGGACTTGACCATATAAGATAGCAATGAAAATATGTACCATCCAGTACAGTCAGTGCATTCATCAGTAGTTATTCTTATTCTCAGGACTCAGGCCACAGCTCACTCTCACACCATCCTTTTGCTTTCCTCGCTCCCACCCTAGTCCCTGGTGTGCCTTCATTGGAGGCAGCCATCTTTACAGCAACTTCTTACAATCCTCTACTAACAATCTCCTCAGGTTGCATTCTGAAGAGAGCTAGTCCAAGATGGAAGGAGGAAGAGGAAACATTTTTTCTTAGCATATCCAGCTTCATTTACAACAGGAGTGAGTGTATACCCTCTTCAGGAAAGGCCCCATTCCCAATTGCCTGGGTGTGAACTCACCATAGATCCTAAGACGGTTAATGTCTTGGAATTCACCAACTTAAGATCAGCCTATGATAGGACCACTTGGAAAATGTGGGATTTATTTCCCTTCATGAATGAAAGGATGCTGATGGTCATAGACACAGAGGCCACAGAGTATGAGCACAGATTCCAACCTGGAAAATTAAAACCAGAAAGAATAAGATGTTACTTTCAACTTTGGTGCTCTTAAAATCTCATGCATGGAATTTTTTTTTAACTTTGTAGATCTTTATTTAAGCTTTAATCAGTTTTACACAAAAAATTCAGTTTAAGTCCTTTTATTTTTTATTTTAATTTGTCATTTTTGATTGCATGTATATATACACACAAACACATATATAAATATTACATCTTTGTTTATCCCAATATTCTTCCATCACCTTATCACCTGTGTACCTTCTTTATCTCTTGTGCCCTCCCCCTCCCCTGTTTTTATTCTCTTCCCCCTCCCTTGATTTATGCTTCAATTCTGTTGGCAGCTTTAATTTTTTTTTTTGTCTATTTGTTTGTTTTCCCTAAATCCCTCATATAAGTGAGACCATCCTATATTTCTTTCTGGCTAATTTCCAGTAAGATGATTCCTTGTAGCTCCATCCATGTTGCTGCAAATGACATAAGTTTATCTTCTTTGATTGATGCATAATACTCCATTGAGTAAATATACATCTTTTCCAGCCACTCATCAGTTTTGGGGTATTTGGGTTGTTCTCATATCTTGGCAATTGTAAATTGTGCTTCAATAAACATATAAGTACAGGTGTCCTTATGAATGAATGTTTTTGTATCCTTTGGGTAGATTCCCAGTAGTGGGATTTCTGGGTCGAATGGTAGCTCCACTTTCAGTTGTCTGAGGGTCTTCCACACAGCCTTCCATCGTGTCTCTACCAGTCTTCATGCATGGAATCTTTAAACTTATTAATATGACTTTGGAGTGAGTAGGCCAAAATAATTGGGTGCAAAATAGATTATTTGGTTAGTGAATGAGTTAATTGGTTATACTTTTGTTGATTCTAAGCCAGGTCAGTGTGGAGTGGAGTCTAACAAAAATGCTAGGGTTTAGAACAGTTGGCTTGTATTTCTTTTCTGGCATCAGGTAGCAAGACAACTTATCCACTAAAGACACCCCTAGCTTGCAACAAGAAATGCTACATACAGCTTTGGAATACAAGTATGTTCATTTTATTTCCTATGGAAAGGAAATGTCTGTGGTTCCCATCCAAGAGTGAGTTGCTATGAGATTCTTCAAAACCACGAGAAGTGCAGTGTTTCTGGTTTGATTATATTTTGGGGTGATTTACTTTGCTTCCTTGTTCAAGGGGAAAAGGGTTATTTCTTTCCATAGTTACATTCACATAAATGAAAAACGTTTTAAGAGACTTGATTCAGGAATCAGAATAAGTTTAGTCAGAAATGTCCCCCTGTTTTGGACTTGACCATCAAAAGGCCCGACCTGCATTTTTCTTTTACTGGAGGTGGGATGGGGAGGAGGGAGTACAGAGAGCAGGCTGAATTGGTAGTGGGAGAGCACCCTCCTTCATGCACAGGACTTGCCAAATGATCAGAGAGGTCACAGGCAGATGTTGTAAGAGGTTCACATTATCTTCATTGGATTTTCTCCCATCCTAGAAATGGGTTTTCATTTTAAAGGTAATAATCCAAGCGATGGATGTTGAGAAATTATCCAGGTATAGAAGTCGTGCATTTTGGGGGAAAAAATCACTTAGAAGTGTGTAGAGTCACTTTTTAAGTTGTAGAACACTCTTTTAGAGTGAAAGGATACCCTAGGTCAAGGTGAAGCTGACAGAGTGAAGTTATTCACCTCACCTGGCTCTCAGCCCCCTCTTTTAGTCTCTTCCCACATGGAAGGCAACTGGCTCTCTGTGGAAGGAGGGCTGAATCTCAGCTTCACGCAAAGTTCCGGGGAGAGCCGAGGCTGTAGGATGAAAACCACTGACAACAGCATTTTCAAGGAGGAATAATTCACAACATTTCAGGGGAATTTTCTTGAGAGCCCTCTGGAGTGAAGTGTTGATTCATTTGATTGTGTGTGTGTGTGTGTGCATGTGTATGCGTATGTGTGCCTGGATGTGTGCGTGCGTGTGTACGTGCATGTGTGTGTGTGCGTGTGCGTGTGTGTGTAGCTAGAGAGCGGGGAAGAGAGAGAGGAAGAACAGACACTGGTCATCTTGTGACACCAGCAGACACCCCTTCAGTTCTTCATTCTTTAAGACTCTCCATTTCCTTTGCTTTCTTTGGATTTGCGTCATTGTTCAGTTAATTCAGCTGAATTCGGTCTGTTTCTCGCCTGTACAAATAAAAGTTTCCTCTTGATTTGACTTTATGCAATCGACTATTACAACTCATGAAATGTTTGGGAAGTGAAAGTAAGGCTTCAGGCTAAGTCAGTTTAAGTGGTTGTTAGGAAGTTTTCACCGCATCGGTTCCAGAAAGACATTCTGCGGACAATCTGAGAAATGGTTCCCCCAGCGTGGTGTGTACATGAAGAATCATTATAATGTCTCTTATTATGTCAAATTTATTTTTCAGAAAGTTGAAAAATAAGTTTCTAAAATGAAGACAAGGGACCGTGAGTGCAATTTTTCCCGTGAATTTTGCGTTAAATCACCTTTGAATTCTGCCATTTCCCCACAGGAAAAAAAAACCCCCACAGAAATATTAAGCAACGAAGTATTTGAGATTGTCTCAATGGCTGAGTCTGGTGGGACTGGTCATGCGCTGTGGTTTTGTGCTGGTTACAAAGGCTGCAAATGTGCATGTGGACTTTCACATTATTTTGCACGCCAGGGCCTCTTGCTCAACAACTGAGATAAAAAGAGAACGCTCTTCAGGGCATTACAGCTCATCCGGGTGCTGTCTAGAGTCTCAGACATGCTTGATGAAGTTAATCGAGGCCCAGGGCTTCTGCTGTGATGAAAACCTCTAACTGTGACTTGTCAAACGGCTCAGATATTAGCTGTGTCCCTCCTCCATGCAGGGCGCTAAGATTAGATCTTGCAGCACTGTCTGCATAGAATACCTCTGGAAATCGTGCACAATTTCAAAACACCCGGAAGAAAAGGAAGCAGAAAGCACACAAATGAAGGTGGCTGGTAGATTTGGGGACCCTGGAGGACTTTGTTTTCCAGTTGTTAAGTTGGCAACAATGGCAATGTGTATCTTTTCATAGCCAAGACATTGTTTTCTAAAAGGTGGACTAGACAGCTGGGTATTGGCAGAGCCAACCTTGGAGTGAGAACATGATTCTGAAAATACTCTGTTCTCTCCGACACTCAGGTGTGGGCACCGGAGCAGACATGCATGAACTCTGGCTAACAACTTGCCCAGGGAGGGGTGGATCATGAGCCTGCTTGGTGCAGTGAGGAGCAAACATCTAGAAACACACTGACTTTGGATCCCTGCACAGAGAAAGGGAAGCTTCTGGAATAATATGCACTGAGCTTCTGCATGGAGTCCCTCCTTCCCACAGCGGGGGGAGAACCCCTCGGCCTCTTTACTCCATCCTGATCCTCAGCCACTGCTGGCCATACACCCATGCCCTGTCATCTATGGGGACAGTATTTGTTGGGGGGGGGTAGGGAGTTCCCAAGGAGAGTTATCCCGGCCAGCAAGCTGATGAATCTCTCCTGGTGGGGCTTTCTCAGGAGAGTGGGAGCTCTATCTGGCAAACTGCTGAGCTTTAATGGATCCATACTGGCCTCTGGGGACCAGAGCAGGATGGCCAAGCCATCCTGACCCTGGTGCTTGCCTCTGTCAGGGACACTGCTCTCCTCACCTTTCTCCTTGAGCTTCCTTCCTCCCTCCTCAAAGACAGGAGTGCCGGACACTTCCAGAATAAGAAAAGGGAAATTGGAGAGTCATGAGGGTGGATACTTGCACGGAGCTGACCCTGTGGCCCAGGGAGGTTCTGTTCACCCCCCCAACCCCCAACCCCTCCCCGCTGCTGACTTCCCAGAGACTTCTGAGTCAGGGGAGCCAGCTCCTGGCTGGGAGCAGAGTACCTGCTTGGGCCAGGAAGCCTGAGCAGTGCCCTCCAGGAGACCAGAGCCTCGGGGGGCGGGAACTGACCTTTGTGCGGCTGTCGCTTAAATGCTGCGGGCTCCAGGATGAATCTACGGGAGCTGGCCTGCAGGCCAGACCCGTAGGCCTCGGGTTACAAAACCAGTTGCCAGGGCTGACCACAGGGGCCGGGTCCCTGACCACATCCCCCCCCCCCCCCCCCGCATTGCAGGAGACACCGGTGTTGTGGCAAGTCCTCATCAAAGCAATGACCAGAAGCTGGCGTGTCCAAAGGGGTGCCGGGTGGAGGCTGGGGGCGGCGCAGGCGGGACCCCTGAGCGTCCGAGTGGCAGCTGTCTGTCAAGAAGTGACCAGACAGATCCAGTGACCAGAGCAACAGACAGAAGGAGCGATGACACAAGACGTTTCCGAAACCTCAGGGATTTCGATCATAGACGGGTTTGGGTCCTTTAACATGATGTGGGTGCGATTGTGTTTTCAATTTGATCTTCATTCTGAAAGGACAGTTAAGACGGGACCCACTGCACAGGTCGCTGTGAGACTTCAGCCATTGCTATTTTCCTGACTACTGTTGGGTGAGGCCCCTCACCTTAGCTTTCTTCTGTTTATTTTCCGGTTGTGGCATCGTTTGATCTCCTGTGTCATAATCTAATGGATATTGGCCAAGATCTTGCTTCTGACTTTCAGTGGGGAAATTGCATCGCAGAACTCAGTCAGAAGGGTTAAACCTTAGTAGATTGATGTAGAGAAAGTTTTAAAAAGAATTGTGCCCTCTTGAAGTTGAAATTGTATGGAGAAAATGGCATCAGTGTCTTTTTTTTCTTTTTGATTTAAGAAGATTGTGAGAATAATAGCACTTGGTGGAGGTTAATATATTTTTGAAGAGGCAGTTTTAATGATTTTGAACTATTTTCAAGACAAAATTGGCATAATTTTCCAAAGACATCAGCCTTTATTCCTTAGGAAATTACAGTGGTTAAGTTAACTCCAGACAGTCTCTCGTTGTTATTTCAAGATAATGGGAGTCTATAGAGGACTGGTTTGAAGCAATGAATGATACCTGTTTTAATAAAGACTTTACCTCTCTACATTTTTCATTACTCCTTCTATCTGGCTATAGCTTATATATATATGTTATATATATAACACTATATATAACTAAAGAAAGTTATATATATATGTATATAGGACATTTTAGTTTTATATGTATATATCTATAACTTGATCACCATCAAATGCAGCTTCCTTTAGTTTATTTGTTCTAGAAAACTAATTCAAATGAACAATGAAAATAATTCTTTCCGTAAGAATAAAATATAAAAATTTTTTTTCAGGGGGTATCATATGCCAATTCAGAAGAGAATAATGCTGTGTCTGTCAAAGTTGAAAGGGACTTTTGTTCCTTCTTTGGGTATTTTCAAGATTCTGCCTCTGCTTCCTTCCAAAATTGAACACTGGGCAAAGGCAATGATATCACACTCACTATTCAAATTTGAAAACTCTTTGAAATTACTTTTACTTTGAAATAGATATTTGGATCACTGGGTACTGGGGAAATTGTGCATGATACATGTAGACATGGCTCGTGATCTGGCATCTGAGCTTGAGGCTTTCAGCTTGAGGGGGTTGCAAAGTGGTTTCTATCAACCAGTGGAAAATTACACCCTAGTTCTTGAAGATCTTTCCAAATTCTCAGTGATTGAAATGGTATCTTTGAGGTTGAGTACTGCCCAGAAAAGTATCGAAACAGCCCTTTACTGGACTTGGATGGAATTGTGTTTTGATTTCCAGTGTTGTGATTGATATAAGTCACCTGGCTTTCCTCTCCATCTGTGCCCTTGACTTATAGGATGAGAAAGCCTATTTGTGCTCTTTCTGATGGGAACATCTTCTTAGATGTTCCTGCTATTGGTTGTGAGTCAAGTTTCATATACTCTATTCCAGTTTTTCCTCACTTGATCCTAAACTACATAATTTAGGTTGTGAAGTCCTTAGATTGTGAGTTACAGTGGCACAAAAGAAAAGTTTAAAAGATAAATATATGAAGAAGTTCTTGTCAAAATGCTGATTGAGACATTTTGAAGCAATCCTATTTTAACTGTTTGGGAAGTAGAAGGAAGTGATGTGAAACCTTGTGCAAGGAGAAAGCCTAGGTGCACCAAACACAAAGACAAAAATGCAATTGCTTGACATTCAAGACAGCTATCACTCAGTAACTGTACAATCATTTCTGGTTTAACTATTATAATTTCAAATCATTCTAGTTGGAAGATACTTAAAGTATATCACATCATTTAATAATTTAATGTAAAGCGAGTGTTGTAAGGCACACTTTTTGGACAATGGGGAGTGTGAGTTGTAGAAGAGAAAAAAATAATATTTGACAAGAAATGAAAGGCTGCTTACTTTACCATCATATTTATAGTATTTCTGTACTTAAATTTTGCTCAGAGAAATAGTACTATTTGCTATATAGACTTGGGAAAATTTCCATTCAGAAGGAAAAGATGAAATACAACCTCATGGGATGGTTGCACAAATTGAAAAAATTAATTCTTGGTAAAGCACTTTGTAAATTGCAAACTGTGAGCTAAACTTCCTCTACAGGTGGTGGTCACTCAATGTTATCAATGAGTGAAAGAAAATTGTGATTCCATCTATGTTGTGCTTTTCCTAATGTATTAAAAGAAGGAAACATTCCTGCTTTGCCTCTATGACTCTACAAAAGGGTCTCCCCTGAGTCCAACTCTAAGGGAAACTTCGACAAATTCAGTTTGCGGGACATTCTGGGAAGCAACTGGTCTGAACACTAATAATGTTAATCATTAAAGGTAAAAGGAACCATGACACAATACAATAGATGAATGGTGATCATTAATTGGCTTTTGAATTTAACATGAAAAAAATTAATTTCACAGGCTGAAAATAGTTGGGGAAATTTGGTTTTATTTTTTAAAAAATAAAATTAAAATAAATTTCATATCATTATAATCCCAGGATTTACCCACCTCCCCTTCCCACCATTCCTCCCCTTTCAGTTAGGGAAATTTGAATAGCATATTAGATAATTATATTGTAGCATTTAAAATTTCCCAATTGTTATCATTATTATGTAGTTATGATAAAGGGATTTGTTTTAAGCGAATATATAAGCTATTTAGGGGTGTGATTTTCTTCTTTATATCCATAAATAATTCTCAAATGGTTCAATGAAATATTTATATATATGGAGAGAGAGAGAGAGAGAGAGAGAGAGAGAGAGAGAGAAAGCAAATGTGCCAAAAATTAGTAACTTAAGAGTCTTACATGAAGGCTAGCCAGGTGTTCTTTGTTAATTATTTCTGCAGTTTTTCTACAGTTTTGAACATTTTTTTTAGAATAAAAGGTTGTAGGAATTATGTCAAATGTTTTTTTTTTTAAACCCAAATACCCAAAACGGTTGTTATTTAAAAACAGGCTTTTGTAAAATATACCTTTTACAGATCATATTTTTTTCTATCTTTTCCTTTCACTGTAAGATATAATATATAGGTTCAAAATAGAAGGCTCATCCAGCACAGGCAGTAATTAAGGGAAACTTAAAGCTTTGAATGTATGTATTTGGAAAGAACAAAGGTCTAAATCATTCGTCCATGCTTCATCTTAGGAAACTAGAGATGCAGAATCTGTTAAATCCAAACTAAGCAGATGAGATGAATAATAATAATTAGCATGGAAATCAATGAACTTGAACACAGGCAGTCACTAGAGAAAATCAGGGTGGTTCTGAAAAAGAAAGGTAAAATCTGAAATCCTTGTAGGCTAAATGAACTGATCAGGCTTTCTCTGCCATTAGCCTCTATGACAATCTCCTGTTGTGTTACACCCTCCCTGTGGTCGTATATGCCTGGCCCAGTGGGTGTGCGCATGTGGAAGTGGGTTCACCTGGGCCTGGGAGGCACCAATAAAAGGGCAGCCTTCCCCTGGGAGGAGAGAATGAAGAGAATGCAAAGGAGAATTAAAACTCAAGAGAGAAACTCAAGTGACTCTTTGCTGCCTGTTTTCCCCTGTTCATTATTGAAAATTCTAGGAAGATAATTTCAAGGGCTCTGACCTTCTTTAGCTGCTAGAACAATGATGAACCTACCCTGATTGGGATGGTTGCTAAACAGGTACCAAGAGAAAAAGAGAGAATATAAATTTTTAATATCCGAAATTAAGGAGGGGGCATCTTTACAGATTCCAAGGAAATTAAAAGGGTAATAAAAGAACACGATGAATTTATGCTACAGATTTTCCTTGATACCTGGAAGTAGAGCTGTCCTACTTGGTATGATTTTGTAGATTACTCTTTGAGACCCAGAACACTCAGAAATTAAGCAAACACTCAGAAATACAAATGAATGGTAACAGGACTTGCAGACCACAACATTCATCAAGTCAAGTCATACCAGATAGGAACACTGTGCATCTGGATAGCAGAGGAGAACTGTGTGCTGACACTGAATAGCTTAGGTAAAATGGACCAAATCTCTTGAAAGCTATAATCTGCCAAAACTCACATGAAGAAATAGATGATCTTACTTGTTCTATATTTATTACAAATTGATTGATATATTAATGTAGTGATTGAATATTGATCATTAGTCAATGATTAATGCTTTATCACACTTGACATTTTGCTCATGAATTTTAAGTGATTTTGTCACATTTATATTTTATAAAACTGATTATTAAATTACTGACAAAAATGGGTTGGATTTTACAATATGCAAGAGTTTTCAAATCTACTTTCTAGTAAAACATTTCTGGTCCTCAGATTAAGGAATTCCTCCACATGAAAGGTATTGACAAAGAGCCTGGTTTGTGATTTAAAAACAAAAATGTGTTCTAGGGAAATCTTGCTTTTGTTGAAAGACTGGATTGGGTGAGCTGGGTGATCTTTTTTAATATAAAACTTGATTTTTCTTATATAAGATGATACCAGCTATCCCACCAATGACGAAATTATATAACTGGAGTACTGGTAAGCATTAAAGAAAGAACTTATTGCCTTCAAGGACAAAACTTAGTGCTGAAAAGGCCTCTAAACTCAGATAACTTAGGATCTCACCCTGGCTGTGACATGTCATAGCTATGTCACTGTGGCCATGTTATATGCCTCACTTTCCTCACTAAATGGTACATGGATTTTATGAGTTGATATGACTGTAGCTCTTGAGAAAATGGTATTTCGTTTGGCACTCAATGCCTCTTAGTTTTGGTGGTGATGAATAAAGGGCATCATCATCAGTGGGGGTCTGTGCCTCTTGAGTATGTTTATATAGTTTTATTTGCTAATGATTTCTGTGAATGTCTGTAAATTCCCAGCAACTCATTTCTTCAGGTATTCTGATTTATTTACTTCTTCAAGTGATATTTTGATTCCATCTGAAACCATGTAAAGGCAAAGCACAGGTTCCTCACTGTTTCCTACTTTCACCAAGATTGGAGGTGTCACTGTTCTCCATTTTCCAGTTCCTGTCTCCTGACCTCTCATTACCTCATGCTGTCCTTTTCATGTGCACCCTAACTCTTCTGAATCTCACATTTTACCATAAAGGGGATTATAATGTCACTTAAGGAAAAGCAAAATTTAATGTTTCATATTTTACCATAAAGGGAATGAAAATGTCACTTAAGGAAAAGCAAAATTTAATGTTTAACTAAGAGAAAGTCTTGAACCAGCTGCTAAGATAATGAAATGTCCTCCAGCTTAATGCAAAAGCATTAATTATTTTCATTTTTATTACTGTTATGAAGTAATAATAAGGGACACCCTTGCTTATTATATGTTGTCTCTGTGATATAGCCATGTTCACAATTCATATGTGTGTAAGGACAGTGAATAGTTCATACCTAATTCTTATTCACATGTACCTACATTTCTGGTGCCATGATTATTTTGAGGTTTTCACAGAATTCTTTTTATTTTCACTATTTGCGCTGTGATGAAATACACATCCCATGACATTGATGAACTGAATCATTTTTTTTTTCCAGTGTGCACTTCAGTGGTATTAAATATGTTCACATTGCTTTGTGGCTATCATTCACATTCATTCCTATAACTCTTCATCTTGTGGAACTGAAACTGTACCTATTTAGTAATTAATCTTCATTTCCCCCTCTTTCATCCCTGAAAACCACCATTACACTTTCTGACTTTATAATTTCAATCTTTCAAAACAGTTCAGACAGGTGGTATCAAACAATATTTATCTCTTTTTTTGTGATTGGCTTACTTTCCTTAGCATAATAATGTCCTAAAGTTTTAGCCATGTTGTAGCATATTATTGACGTTCCTTCCTTTTCAAGGCTGAGTAATAGTCTATCATGTGACTATCACATTTTGTTTACCTACTCATCCATTGATGGACACTCGGTGCTTCCTCACTTCGGTTATTGTGAATAATGTTGCTATGAACATGACTGTATAAGCATCTCTTTGAGAATCTACTTTCAGTTATTTTGGTTATATCCCTAGAAGTCATTTGATGGATTATTTGGTAATTCTATTTTCAGTTTAGTGAGGACTGCCATACTGTTTTCCACAGCAGCTTTATTATTTTCCATTCCCACCAACAATCTCCACAGAATTCTTATGTACAGAATACTTGTCTAATTATTTAGACATATTCCTCCTGAGCAGTGAATATTGTGAAATTATATATGAATACATTTTGGACACAAGGTTATATTTTTCCTATTCTTTTTTTCTTATTGTGCCTCTGAGAATTATGTTCTAAGACCTACTTAATGTTAATGTATGTTACCGGGTGATTCAGAATGTCAGTGGACTTTTTCCAGCACAGAAATGCATAGGGCCAAGTCTGACACCAAATGGAAAAACAGCTTGGGCTCCACAGGTTTCTTGGATTATTTTAAAATAAATTCTGAATTAAAATTCCATGTGCTGACAGGAAAGGACTGGATGACCACATATGTTTTCTCCTTGAAGGCTTGTAATATATTTTTTTTGCACAAAATATAGCACAGTAAACAGGATTGGAGAGAACTGGGCTATTGAGAATTGGCTAGCTGAAGAAACAGAGAGGTTATTCTTTGAATCAGAGTTTGCAAGTTTTTCAAAATATTAGGATGGCAGGTTAATAGTTGAGCTGTTATTTTTTTCTGCTTAGTACTATTTGTGTTTTCTTAAATGTTGGTTAAAAAATATGGATATAGGTTTCCAAAGGACAGAATCCAGTCCCAGAATGGATAAGTGTTGAGCTGACAATCTCAAAATCTTTTGAGGTTATTTCTAAAAATGAATGGTGCAGCTTCCTAGAATTTTTCCTGCTTTTGTTCTTTGTAGACAGCTAGGGAAAGGAGCCTGTTTAGGGAGAAAGCATTTCTTGTTGATGGATATTTAATTTTCCCTTACTTTACTATACATAGTAGAAATATCAACATCTTTCTAATAAAATTACTTTTCAAGTAAAGCGTTTAAAAAAGGCATTAACTACTTTGCATCTATGTCAACTTTCTTTATTCAGGAAAACTTGAATATAACTTAAGGGAATTCAGAAGAAATTTTTGTTAATGATTAGTGAGGTACAAGGAGCTACCCCCAGGTTAGACTAAGCTGTGGTAGCCAGTGAACCCTGAAATCTCTGTTACTTCGTTTAACAAACATGTATTTATTCACACTGCATACCCCATGTGGGCTCATCCAGGAAGATGAGGGCTCCCCTACCACACAGTCAACAGTCACTCTGTACCCAAACTCAGAAGCTCTGCGCCATTTTGCACCACCCTTGCTATAGGTATCCATCAGGCTTGCCCTGAAAGGGGAGAAAGAGATGGGACACATTGCTCTTCTCCAGACAGGTTGTGTTGCACAGGACACACCTCCACTTGGAACCCATTGGCCAGAGCTAGTCACACGGCCTCTCCTAACCACACCACACATGGATGGAGGTTTTTCTGGGGGTACTCTCATTCATCAAGTTCTTCTACAGTTCAAACTGGTGGGAAAAGGGCAGGTGGTGTTTCCAATAAATGATACCAGGAAAATTGGCTACTGACATTAAAAATAAAACTTGGTCTTTATTTGAAACCATTAATAAAGGTAAAGTAAATATAAATTTTAAGTAGGTTGCACATCTAATATGAAAACCTAAACAATAGAATTTCTAGAGAAAAATGGCTGAATAGTATCCTGGTCACCATAAGATAAAAATTAACAAATAACAAAGGAAAAGCACTAAACACAGTCATTTTTATAGTCGCCGGTTTCTGCTGAGTGACCATGGTCTATGATTTTATTAATTTAGATCTTTAATTCTTCTTAATAATATATTTCTTCATCAAAACCATGCATTACACATCTTTTGTGAAATTCATTCTAAGGTATTTGGAATATTTTATATTCATTTTCTTACATGGTCGTTCATTTTTGTTCCGTCATTTGTTTCCCTGCTCAGATGTCATCCCTCTAGATCTCCCATCACCCAGTACCCACAAACCAGCCCCAAATTCTCTTGTGCTTTTCCACCCATGTATTTGAAATTTTATCATGTTGCCATGTATGCATCTTCTTGTGGAGAGCTGTGTTCTCATTACTTCATTTCTGGCCTGCACTGATAAGCTACTGAATGTTTGACTAATGGGTACAGAGGGAAAAGCAAAGTGTCCTTGGTTGTCTACAGAGCAATCTTTGTAAGATACCTCCTTGAGGTTACACATTGGCCACATTTGAGAAGCTTAGACAGTACTTGCTGTAGCTCGTCTCCTGGTAAAGATATGCTTGTAATCATGTGACCCTGAATCAAAACCTTCCTTTGTTACCGATTACATCATGTTTTCTATAAAGTCTGGTTCTAAATAAACTCGAGGCCACAGTTCAGAGCGAGGCTGTGAACCCTTCTGCCCAAGTCTTTTGGCTCGAATCTCAGTCCTTACCCTCCCCCTTGGGAATCATTTGATATCGTTGTGGCTGGCTCGAGACATCTTCTTAAAAAATTATTCTCATGCTCTTTGTTACTTGTATGCAAAAATATTGCTGATTTGTATAGACTGATCTTGTATCTGGCAACGCTTCTCTCTACTTTTTAGTTTTAAAAGTTATGTGTAGATTCATATCATCTGAAAATATTGACAATTGATTTTGTTTTTAATCATTCTCATTCTTAATATTATAAGCATTTCTTTATTATAAGTATTGTGGAATGGCAGTGAGCACTTGGGTTTTTTCCCAATATTAAAATGAAAAGCTTTCAGCATTTCACCACTAAGTGTGTGACGGAAGAAAAAGGACCCTTTTCCTTACTAAGCATAGTGGCATGAATTGCTCTGAACTTGGGTCACAACAGGATTCTGTCATAGGCTAGAAACTCATCTCTAACAAATAGCATTTCAGCTGGACAGGTGGGAACAGTCACCATCACTTTCCATCCATCCACTGGTCTGGAGTGAAAGAGATGTCCGTGGCATCTCTTTTTCCACCTGGTGCTATAATCCCTGGGGCCTATTGACCCACTTAACTTGGCTCTTTACACCATGAATGTCTCTGAGTAAATGGACCTCATGTCCCCCTGGCTCCTAATCTGATGGCACCATCAAATTTCGCTACTAAAAAGTAAAGAAAAAAAATAGATGATTCCTTTTTGTGTGTGTGATGACAGATTTGTTTTGAGGTTAGATGAAATGGTCTGGATGGTATGAGGTAGGGGGGTAGATGTGTGAGCTTTGTGTGAGGAGGTGGGCATGAAGCAGCGTGTGGATAATGGGTGAGTGAGAGAATGGAGCTGAGAGAGTGGGTAGGATGCCGGAAGCAGAACAGACCACAGAAAACTGACTGGGAGAAAAAAAGTCTATGGCTTCACAGAATTAAAAACAAGAATAAAACAAGTCAAAGTCTAATGGAAAATCTCACACACCAAGCCTATAGAGGGATGGAGTCAAAATATGAATAAGCACACAAGTGTTTGAGAAAAGGTTAACGGAAGTGATTGACCAATTACCATCTATTCTGTCATCTTTGCATTACTTCTTGGGACTTACAGCTGCAAAATAATCTAACTGAAGAACAAATCAATGAACTTAAATTCCCTTTAAAAAGAAATATAGAATATTCTTTTATAAAATGTAGACTTCTGGGTTTATAATCCTAAAAAATTAAAAAATGCTTTATTGAAATGAAAATCAGGAAGTCAAGTGATGTTTCCAGCTATCATTTCAAGCTAATAGTGTATGAACATTTTTATCCACTAGGTGTCTCTTTACATACATATTATGATTCCAGAGAAAGCTAGTCTATTCCTGAAGGTCAAAATGTACAGAGATTGTGTCAACAATATCTCAATTTGGAGTTATTGAACAATGGCTTTCATTGAATGGTTCTTCCTCAAGAAAATACATGTGTCCTGACTATATCTCTCCCTCTTGCTTTAGGAATTTTGAAAATATTAGTCCAAAATAGTCAGCAGATGCAAAATTCAGGTAGTAATACCCAGGTTGTTAGCAGAGTGGTGCAGAAGCCCTCGATTCCTAGCATTCCATCAAGGATTCTGAGCAGCATCAGCCCCTTGTGCCTTCTGAGTGATGCACTAATAACCTTGTTCAATGCAGAACAAGCTGCCTCTGGCTCTTTGACCTCTGCTGTCCAGAAACTGATGGGATGTGTTGCACATCGGGTCTCTCAAAATGAGAGTGGCCACTGGGCCACTTTTTGAATGGTCCATGTATAGCTTTTGGGTATAATGTACCAATTATTATGACAGTTCCCCAAATTTGATAGTTCATTTATTCTAGTTTGTTCTAATGTACCATAGACTCAGTCTTCATCAACAGGTTTATATTAAGTACCTACTCTATATGTCTGGCCTTGAGTGTCTAGAAGAAATACTGTGAGAATGTAAAGAAATTTAATAGTGGCAGAAGAGCAACACATGCTGCTAATGAGTTGAAAAATCAAAGATTATTATGAGAGATGGTGTTGCTAATGTCCGAAAGTCCTGAACTTGGAATTGAAAGACCAGGATTCAAATCATGGCTTTATAATTTGCTAGCTGTGTAAACTCCTTACTCTGTGTCAGTTTCCTCACTTGTGAAAGTGTCACTAATAATACTTTATGGAGTTTCTGAGAAGACAAACAGTATTTTTGTAATCATTCTGACAAATATCAGAGAAGAGCTTCAAAGGGAAGTGGGTCTGTTCTCGACAAAGGCAGCCTTCCCCATTACTATGCACAGCAGTTTAGTTCATTATGGCCTCCTTCTCCCCTTCTACTAGGCCTTAGGCACTACTTTTGCAAAATCGTTAGACTCATTATAGGGATATTTCCCCATGAAAGAGCTAGCTACTCCAGAACAATGCATGCAGATAGCCAGAGGCTTTTATAATAGTTTTCATTTTTCTACTTTCTTTCCAGACAGCAGTGTTCTCAGAGCAGAGGCCCCTCCTACATGGGCACAACAATTCACTTTACTTTCAAGCTCCCTTAGCAAAGCTGAGTTACAGTGACTGCTTGAGACTCAGTCTGTATTTCACCAAATAGAAAATAGTACCATCTTTTATAGGTAGGAAATATTGCTTTTTCTCATGTGAAGGACATTAGGGATGCAAATTGTTGGAAAGTAATGACAGTCATTTGCCATTCTTTCCTGGTCACCTGAGCATACTGCATCTCTTCTGACCCCCTCGGCTGGCAAGATGTGAACAGAGGAATTAGGTGTTGTTATTCAGGAGCTTCGAGTAGCAGGTGTAATTACAGGTTGACGTGAACCTAATAATTGATACTTTGCTCAGGGCTTCAGTGCTTCCTACGGCCTCATCATAGGTGGGTTTTTTCCCTTTCTTCCTCCCATGCAGATACTTAGGATCACTATAATCCCTTGAGGAGGCTCTGTCCTTTTTGATCACAAAATCTTTAAATTAGAACTAAATAATTTGAGCATTTATAAATCAATGTGATATTTGGTTCTGGAAGATGGATGGAGGCAATCAGCTATTGAATGATCATCCCAATTTCTGAAAGAGCTAATTTTAGAAAAAACTTGCTGTGATTAGGGCCATCTGGTCTACCCTACAAGTTGGTAAAGAAGTGGGCTGTCTCAAATGAGCGCAATGGGTACAAACTCAAGCTTGTGGGTCCCCTTAAATCCCAAGAGGGATATCAATATCTCTCCTGCTCCCCCTCTTGGCTTGCCCAAGCCTAAAGGTGCGCTGTGCATACAGACTGCAATCTCTGAAGCTGCAGGTTCTGGAGGTCTAGAGAAAGGCAGGAGACCCTTGTGGTCCAAGTTTACAAGAGAACTCCATGCCTCCCAGAGAGATACAAACTTGGTCTCGTTCTTCCAGAAGGCAAGAGAAGCAGATTGTTTTAGATCTTTTGCAGTTTGTCACCTGTTTGTTACTATGGCAAAATAGTCCTTTAGGAGCAGAGGTTGACATTATTGACTGAAAGGATATTTCTTCCACCTTAGATTTGTGAATTTTTGTGTCTAAGCCTCGATTGTCAAGGCTGACAGTTTCTGTGGGAATGCACTATGGAAAAGTAAGAGAGGCCTGCCAATCTCCTCAGATGATGTATCACAGTATTTCAGTGGTGTTGGAAAAAATTAATTTTAATCATCATAGTTTCTGCTTAAAAAAAGATGTGGCTCTTCGAACCATCTGTCAGTTTATCCTCAAAAGTGGAGAGACAGTAGAAAATAAGTACAGTGAAATGAGTTGAAAATTTGATAATACAAAAGGAAAGTAAATGAGAGAAAATGAGAATTTTTAATAATTATATATATATATATTTCATATCTTTGTTTTCCCCAGGGTTCTCCCATTACCTTCTCATCCATGGACCCTCATTGTGATCCTCCATGTTCCACCTCTTCCTAACCTCTTTCACCTGTCTTCCCACCTCCAGCTGTGTACTTTACTTTGGTTATTAGCTTGTTTTGACTTTTCCTCTTGGCTGTTTGTTTTCCTTCTATCCTATATATAAGAAAAACATGGAATGCTTCACAAATTTGCATGTCATCCTTGCACAGGGCCATGCTAATCTTCTGTCATTCCATTTTAAATGTATGTGCTGCCAAAGCAAGCATGAAAAAAAAGATTTTAAAGCATGTAGGAAATGGTTGTCATTAGAATAAAAATACAGTTAAGACAAAAGTCTGAAGTAATGTGGGCAGCCATCATTTTCTTCCATAAATTTCTTGGACAAAATAGCAACCAACTCCATACCATCCTACCCCTATGTCACTGCACATGTGTTCAGGTGATACCACCTTGCATTTTGCTTCTTTTCCCCATGCTCTGCTTTGGCAATAGAAGTTGCTTGCTAATTGGCAAAACAAATGGATTACTTCATGTCCTTTGCTTTTATGTGTGAACAAAGATGGATTTTCTCTCCTGCTTTCCATGGCAATGCTATGATGGACTGTTGTATTAGAAGATGCTTACAAACAGTTCTTACTGTTAAGTAGGCATGTATATATATTTCCATGTCATATTACATATTTTCTGATAGTTGAGACTTCTACCTCAGAAATGGACAGTATTTTCTATTTTTTCTTTATCTCTGGTTTCTAGATTAATAATGCACACTGTTTGCCTTTGTGGACTCTGAGAATGTCCTGTCAAGTATTGACATTACTATTTTAAAGGATAAGTATGTTATGAGTTCATCTGTGGGTTAAAATTGTTTTAGATCTGAGTTTATTGTTTTCATCTCAGCCTCTGTGGAAATAAGAGTAAATGAAGTCATTATTTATTTCAATTGGAAAGTTACCTCTAAACCACAATAAACTTTCTTCACTTTAAAAACTGTTAAGTTAGACACAGTGCTTATTTTGTTACATCATCACAAATACTGTAGCTTCTACTGGGGAAACAACTGAAACAGTTACTTTTGGATCAATTGAATCTGAATTCCCTTTAGCAACTTTTCTTAGTTCTTAAAAAAACAACCAATTTTACAGGCAACTGCCTTCTTTATCAAAGGGGCATTTGTTGCCTATTAATAGTCTTGCTTTATTTTTTGGTTCAAAATTGATGTGGGACAAGCTTCCACATTTCTGACCTAATTTATTGGACAGTTTATAAAAGAAACGTCTAGAGTGAATTTGTCTTTTGTCTGTGTCTAGAGAAAAGTGGAAGGCTGCTTCATCAGTGTCTTTGTCAGCTCAGGCTTTGTAACAAAATACCATGATCTGCATGGTTTATTCAAAATATATCCTCTGCCACATTGCAGACTCTGACCTCATATTAAGAGGGCACTAACCCACTCATGAGGATGCCACCCTTATGATGACATCATTATCTCCTGGAAGCCTCCACCTCCAAATAGCATCACACTGGAGATTAAATTTCAACATATGAACTTTGGAGAAATAGTCCTGTAAAAGAACCAGTATATGCTAGGAAAGTCACTTTTTAAAATTTTGTCATTCATTTAGTAGTGCCGTGTATTTTAATATCTTTAGTTACAGAATTTGGGAGGAAAACATTTTACTTCATTGCACAAATTTAAAAAAAAACTGGATGACCTCATCATGTTAGTTAAATCTCATGTGGTAGGTTAAAAAACTGTTCTTTAAAGAAGATAAATGTCTCCAACATAAATGAAAAAGACATTTCCTCAAATTCTGAAACAAGGTACCATAAATGTTGCTAGGAGATTAGGCTAGAGAATTTAATCAACCTTGATGTGTGTAAGCTATTTTATTTGATGAAACCTGTTATCACATTTGCTAAACCCCTTTAGTTGTGTTCTAATTCCATTAGGAAGAGTAGTTTTCTACAACAAAGCTATTTCTAGGTAATTGTTCCCAAGTACTGAGTACACACTGTGCCCCACATGCCACCCATTTTATAGTTCACTTAATTCTCCCCAAAACCTTACGAGTTAGTTAATATTTCTGTTTAACAGAGGAGGCATCTGCTATTTGGAGAAGATAAAATAATTTTCATAAGTTTCCACATTCAAAGTAGAATGAAATATGAAACTCTAATCCTTGTGTGTGCATGTTTTCAAGCATCTTTGGTTGTTGACCAATAAACTAATTTAGAATACCCTTGCACGTTAAATTATTACTTAGAGTTTTTAATTGTATATTTAAAAAGTCAGAAAAGATGCCATTTCCACTATATTATAAACTTTGACAGTGTGGCCAAACTATGAATTCAGCAATCTAAAATACCACAGAGATTTCCTAGGTGTCATTTCTCAAAAAGTAATGTTTAGTTATATAAGTTTTATATTGCTGTCTTTCCTTCTGGAACTCTTATTTTCATTCCTCTACCCATGCCTTTTAATCCAATTACATAATAGCCTATGCTCACACTATTTTACTGTTAATCCTGTCATACATTTCAACAAAAAGTACATATTTAAGTGAAATTAACTTAAGAATTTTGGTGATATAATATGCCATAATTGCTTTAATCAAAGTGAGTTATTCTAATTCTTATTGATGCAGAATCTAACAGCAAGATATGTCATACATTTTGAGAAATAATGATTAATATAAGATGCATATTTTTTATTGAAAATGCATTTAATTTTTAGTTAAATGAATTCTTCTAATTATGCACTTTACACATGGTTGGATGTTATTTATGCTAGGATGAGAACGTTCAGAACCAATTTTAGTCTTACTATTGCTTCTACATATGCAAATACTTCAATTATTTCTCACATAAATAAGTAGATGGAAATGGAGCATTTAAAAAAACTCTATCCAAGTACATGGCAAATATCATGGTGGGCTAGCTCAACAACTACTGTTAATGATTCACAGGAAAGTATTATGGATTTTCTTTTAACTTTTTTGAAAAGCGTTGGAAAGCTCTTGAATTGAGTAAGTTACTTGTTACACTGTCATTAGGCAAGATACATTTTTAATTTGGGGAATTTACACAAAAAATCGTGTAACACAGTGTATCAGATAACTACTTTTTCCTTTCACTCTTTCACTTAGAGGCGCTTTTGCTTAACCTAATATTCTCAGAAAGGGATGGAATATGTAGAATTTTTATTTTCAAAGCACCTTTGCCAGTGTCATTAATTTATTTAATAAGCTGTTTTAATTGTGTGCTTTATAAATATTTCTATTAAAATTGTGGAGCTACAGATTTAGCTTTTCAATATGTAGATTCAATTCTCCTGTAATGTGGTTTGTGGAGCTGCTTCTCATTGTACAAACAACAAACAAATGTGTTTACATGTATCTCCATGACTACCATTTGGCTTCCTAATTACTTCAAATGATGGCAATGTGGTTTGCATGCAAGATGAGAAACAAGAATTGAGCCCAGATTGTTTGGACGATTCTTCTGCCTCAAATTATCTTTAAATCATTCTGCTAAAATTATAGATATTTTTGTGTCAACTACTTCAAAAAGAAAAGTACTGAAAGTCCAAAATCATTAACTAAACCTTCATATATAATTTCCACAGAGGCACAATTCTCATCTTTAGTTCCCCTCACTTTTTCTTAACTGCTCCATACCACTGACTGTGTATTATTTCAATCTGTTTTCTTTTGACTGAAGCAAGTCTGCATAACAAGATTTATGTTTTTGTTGTGCAGTTAATGAAGGCTATTTCTTATAAGTATGGTTTTGATGGTAATATTCTACTAAACAAATATTTGCTATTTTTAATCCACTTACTCAACAAATGCCCATTGAACCACCCTGGGGTTAAAAAGCCAAATCAGTGAATGAGGTAAATTCTGAACAAGTTGGTTCTGTTTTAATGGGAGTAAGATATTGGGAGCAAGATGTTAAGGAACCAAACGTTAAATTAAGAATTCAAGAGAGTGATGAAGAGAATCTGTGGAGAGAAGATAAAGTACAGTGAAAGCATATAAAAACAAAAGTCTCTTTTGCGGATCAGGGAATGCTTTCCTGACCAAATGGCATTTGGTCTGAGGGGTGAAGGTTTAATGAAGTCATCTTGAATGGAGCTATTCAAGAAGAATTTGCATAAAAGTTTTGAAACTGCTAGAAGTATATTTAAGAGATTTTCAGAAAGACAGTGAGTGAGAGAGGCAGAGAGAAGAACAAGGACATGACTGAAGATGAACTAGAGAGAAGACAGAGACCAGATTGCAGTTTTCCTATTTTCATGATTTTGGTGCTTGTCTCAAGTCCAGTGGCCATATAGGGTTTCAAGGAAAGAGATGAACCATCAGATGAGCAATCGAGAAAGTACCACTCTAGGAAAGAAAGAAGTCAGGACATCAGCTAGTAGTTCCTGCAGTGGTTCAAGAGAGAAGGGCTGGTATTCCAGGACTAGGGTGGAAGCAGTGGGCATAGCCAGAGTGGATGCACCTAAGAAAGAGACAGGAGGTGAGCTAAGTATGAAAGAAACATTCTTCAGATCCAAGAAAGGCTTAATATCCATGACAAGAGTCATGAATTGCCAAAAACCCCAGTGTTTAAGGGAAAAGTTAGACATGAATTTCTTCCCCTTTGTTTCCATCTTCTTCTTTCAATTCTTTGCTTGTTTTACTACTAGAAAGCTGATGGAGGGAAGTGATTTGGAGTTCCACTGAAATAAAGTTGTCTGAAGGTATGATCTACCATTAAAATTCCCTTTTGACAAACTATACCTTCCCTGGCTAATCTCTGAGGCATGTAGAAGATTCAGTGTTGGGTTCTGCCTCTGATGTTCCCATTGCCCAGCCCAAAAGACCCGCCCGCAGTCCCATGACACAATACCACTGCCATTGTGCGTGAGTTAACTGTCAACACTCTAGGAGACTTTAGTGAAGCCTGGAGATTCTTGTGTTGGTTGAGAGAGTAGGTTTGAACTTTAATTCTTTAATATCTACTTACTAACATCCTCATCTAAAGTACCCACTTTTCCTCATCAGTAGTGACATGAAGCCTAGAATAGTAGCTTATTCTTAAGGTGATTCTGCCAATCATATGGCATGACACATGAGAATTGTTGGTGGACTGGGAAAAGAGTAATTGCTTAATAAATGCAATTAATCCAACTATTATATTATTGAAGGGAAGGAGCCAATTACCCATCTGGTTAGAGTTATGGTAGGTTATACAGTGATGCTTTGTGTTACTATGCACACACACACACACTCTTATACCATACATACATTGTTCTCTCTTACTATGTATTTATGGAAGAATGAATATGTCTTATGTCAATAAAATAATGCTAGGCATTTAATACATGTTAGGCCATTCTATATGTATCAAAAAGATATTTTCCTAATTTATATTGCACTTAATTCATATTGCAAGGAAATAAGAAGGACATTATCATTATCCCCATTGAGTACACAAGAGACCCCAACATGTGAGTTCAAGAAATAAACACTAACAGGTAAAGCTAGTATTGAAGTTCAATCCAGACCAGTCCAAAGTTGTTCTCTTAAATTATATACACAATGGAATATTACTCATCAATTAAAAATGACAAATTTGATGATTTTATGATAACATGGATGTACTTAGAAGAAATCATATTAGCAGAAACCAATCAAAAAGAAAAAGACAGAAACCAAATGCTTTCATTAAGATATGGGATATAGGGGAAAAAACTAAACAAAAGTCATGAGGAAAAGTCAAAACAAGCTAACCACAAAACTGAAGTACACAACATGGGGCAGGGGGGGAAGGAGGGTAATGATCAGGGAGGGTGGGGAGGGTGAATCCCTGGGATTACAAAAATGTGAAATTTATATATAAGTAAATTAAAAAAAAGAATTTGATCGGCATACTAAGGAATTAATTGGCAATTATGTGCTATGATGTCATTATAAAAACATCACCTTTTTTTTGTTTTATCCAAGTTATGTCATTTTTAACACTTGTTTTATTTTTCTGATTCAGGATAAAATATTAAAATTTTGGCAAAAGTATCAAAAAATTCTGCATGTCCTGCAAGCCTCTTTAGTGCAATTCTGACATTGCATTAAAGAAGTTTCTTTAACAATTCTAAGATTGTTGACTATTCCAAACTGGCTTTGACTTCCCTGCTCAATCAGTAGATACTAAACATACATTGCAAGAGTTAATAGTATATGACCTTTTATTGGAATGATTTAATTTTATAAATAAATAAATACAGAAAGTAATACACAGGGAAATAAGAACTAACTTACTGGCCACTTCAACTGTCAGAGACAACCACTGTCTACATTTTGCTGTGACTATCTTCAGACTTTCCCCCACGATACTTTATGTATGTAAATTGATATAAACTCACATTTTTAGCTATTTTTTCAATCACAAATATTGTGAAACTCTGCATGTTTGGTGTAGCAGCAAATACTGAGCCTTGTTGAAGGCCCATTATAGTGACTCAGTAAATGTTTACTGTCTTTGGGGACATCTTCCACCCCTCTTCCTCCTCCAGACAGATCCCTCTAGCATCTGTAAACACTGAACATCCCAATATGGTATTGTTGTTTTTCGCACACTCCCATCAAACCTGACATGTTAAATGTTATTTAAACTTAAGACTTCCAGTCTTGCAGGTCAGAAATAGAATTACATTCTATTATTTGACACTTATTTCATTACCAAAGAAGTAAAACACAAATCCATTGTGTTTTTAAAAAATTTCATTCTCTTGTTCTGGTAGTTAGTCTCCTTATGTCAGGAACCTGATATATTAAATGTATCTTGTAGATTATTTTCACCAGCTAGTGATTTGATTTTTTTATTTTGTTTTTTGTATGCTTTTTTAAAAATTCATACTAAAATCAAGTAATTACATTTGTGAGTCTTTGTGATTTTCTCTATGATATTTGACAAAAGTATGTTTTATTCATGTCTACATAATATAAACATGGCAATCTTAAAATTTGGGAACCATTGGTTTAAGAAATAAAAGTTCAATGAGGGGGAGAAGGGAGGGAGTGGGCAGGGAAGGAAAGTGGTGGGTGAACCCCAGGGAAAACAAAGATGTGATACATATATATATATTATTTAATAATAAAAAGTAAATTATGCATTTAATTTACTTTTAAAAAAGAAATAAAAGTCCAACATACTATGGATTTGCATTTGTGGGGTAATAAATGGTAGAAGGCTATGATTTGGAGAGAGTTTCAGTGACTCGTGGATGTTTAACAAGTTTCCTGCTTGTCAAAGTCTGAAAATATGAGACATTTTTTTCTTTTTCATTTGCTTTTTTTGAAACCACAGACTCTCTTGTTTTTCAGGTAATCCACTACAAAGTGCAATACATCAAAAGAGGCTCATCTTCATATGAAAACTGGAATTTCTGAAACAGGGATTAGTTACATTTTTGAAATTATTCCGTTAATACTCTCAGAACCATAGCAACAGATCAAATCTCTCCACAGCTTACATTGTATTGTTCATCATGAAGGGGAAACTATTTTTACTTATCAAAAACGGATATAATGCAATCCTAAGCATGTGATTCATTTACATGTCTTGCTTATGGATTTGAAAGCACAATATACACATAAAGTTATGGTTTATTTTATGAAATCTGTTTTAAACAGTTGTATATATATAGTGTATATATATATGGTATATATATTATATATATTCATTTTGTGAATTGCTTTTATTATGAAATTCATCAATTAAAATAGCAACAACTTCCCCATCAGAAAGATAAATGCTTTTATGAATGCTTTCATCCCATATTCAACTGAAAATCTTTTTTTCTTCTAGTTTTTTCTGCCAACTTGATCTCCTACATGGATACCGATGGCAATATCATTGTAAGTATTCTCTTGAATACCTAGACTTTAGCTATCAATGGTCAGCTTGCTGAATGAGTTGAAAAATAAAAAGATTGATTTTAAGTTAGGCTAGATACTTATTGCTCTCCATTTCATTAGTCACAGTGGAATTAAATGGTCCTTTTGTTACATTTCAAGAGTTTCTATGATTGCCATGTATTAAGACTCCTCGTCAACTTTTAAATGTCAAGAGGCATAAACATGATTTTAATAGAGTGGAAATAAATGATCTCTGTGTTTAACTATAGTACGAGTGCAACCTCTATGGGAAAAATTCTGTTAATATTACACGTAGATTGTCAGTTTTTTTTAAAAATAATTTTGAGACATGAATTGAGCTAAATTTGGAAAATAGATTGAGCAGATGTATTGTCTCTATTCAACCAAAGATGCATATGCAGGAGAAATGAAGAAACTGATATTGGAAACAGGTCATTCTAACAGAAGAGATTGTAGGGCATTGTGGGACTATACCATGTGCCTCTTGGTCAATCCAGTGACCTCATGATGGATGCATAGGACTGAATTTTTGGACTATAGTCAAAAGCAGCATCAAAAGTGGGGTGTGAAGAGAATATAATATAGATTTGCTCCCAAATAGGAAACAGCAACTGTGATTCCTGATGCAAATGAGGGAATGAAGGTCAATGCAGATTCTAGTAAAACTGATGGAATCATTGAGTTAGTTGACTAGAACGTTCCTTAAAGAGACAGTTTACTAAGAAGTAGAGCGGCGGATAAGTCTCCTTGCCTTGCAATAATTTCATGTTTCAGAAATAGATAATGCAATGAGAGCACTTTGATTCTGATGCTAATTCTAAATAAGGAGGGGAAGCTTGTTAGTGATGAAAAGTGCAACCAACTTGGGGAGACAGGGCTGATGAAAATTAAAAATGAAAACAAAAATCTAATTATAGACCCCTGGAAATTCACCATCTAAACATGAGGGATGGTGAATCGTGATCTCTTGGACATCAATGGCTGGATGGTGCTTGATAATGTAAATGTCACAATGAAAATAAAGAAAAGGAACAAGAAGAATAAGTGTGACTGCAGTGAAAGACATGTTAGAATTAAACAAAGTCATGTACAGGAAGTTACACAGGTGTTCTGTGATCAACAGCAAAAGCAAATGGCTACCACAGATCTAGGAATCAGAGGCAGGATGGTCACTGTGTTTGTATCTAAAATGTATGACAAATTTTGAAAGCAGAATGCATGTGATTGCAGGCAGCTTATGTGTTATATGGAAGAGACAAAAAGGAAGAATTAGAATCATTACATTCTTGAGAAAGACAATGCACTGAGTGACATCACTTTGCTTTTCCTTTGCAAGAATGCAATCGCCCACTGGAGGAGTTTATTCTGTACATTTAAGAAGTAATGATAAGAGTACATTTAAGCACCTTACAATTACTCTGACATCATCCATTCATTTCTTCATGTAATAGTCACTGATTACCACTCGACTTCATCTATCAGGCATGGTAGTGGGGGAGTAACTGCAGATATCATTGTGACTTTTTTATTATTAAATAATTTATTTATAGTTATCTCTCATCTTTGTCATCCCTGGGGTTCACCTACCTTCTTACCTCCCTGACTGCTCCCACCCTTTCCTACCCTTCCCCCAAGTTGTGTGCTTCATTTTGGTTGTTAGTTTGCTTTGACTTTTCCTCCTGACTTTTGTTTATTTTTCCTATGTCCTATATATTACTGAAACCATTTGGTTTCTCTCTTTTTGACTTGTTTCTGCTTATATGGTTTCTTTTAAGTACATCCATGATATCACAAAATCGTCATATTTGTCATTTTTAATTGATGAATAATATTCCATTATGTATACATACCACATATTTTTCATCCAGTCATCTGTCTTGGGGCATTTGGGTTATTTCTGTGTCTTTGCAATTATAAATAGTGCTTCAGTAAACATCCAAGCACAGATGTCCCTTTGTACACAAATTGAGGTCTCCTTTGGGTAGATTCCCAGCAAAGTAATTGCTAGGTCAAATGATAGTTCCATTTTCATTAGTGTGAGGGTCCTCCATACAGCTTTCCATGTTGTCTGGACCAGTTTACATTCCCAACAGCAGTGTAAGAGTGTTCTTTTCTCTCCACATCCACGCCAGCACTTGTTGCCTGTCTTTTTGATATGGGCCATTCTTACCGGTGTAAGGTGGTATCTCATTGTGGTTTTGATTTGCATTTTCCTGATTGCTAGTGATATTGAACATTTTTTCATGTGCTGTTGGGCATTTGTTTTTCCTCTTTGGAGACGTATCTTTTTACTCCCCCCCCCTTTTTTTTAGCTAGGCATCATTGTGACTTTAAACAAGCTAAAACCTCCACATCTTGAGGTTTAACCTGGCTATTGGAATGAAGCCTGCCTATGTGACTATCAAAGTCCTAACATAACATCTCTGCAATTCCCATCTAGAGCTGTTACTGCTCTAATAGGTGAGCTGCTTTCCCCGGACCTGGCACAAGTGGATTCTGTTCTTCTAAGTGGGAGCTCTGCTATTTATGGGTCTTTCTCACTTGATGAGCCATTCTCCCTTCCTAGACGCAATCAGCCCTGTTCTCATGTAGGTCTATTTACCTGTTATTTTTATCTCACAGCCATCAGTGTCTGAGCTGGTGCTGCTTAATGTCGCTCTTAAGCATGTCTTCCAGCTGCTTTGCAGTGGTTACCCTACTTTATCTTTCCATTCAGAAAATGAGTTCAATTTTCTGCTGTCATTTGTTCACCAAATAAAATGGAGCGCTGGAGACCCATTTTGATGCTATGTAATTTCAGTAAATTTGACATGTTTGACCTAATCACTACCTGAATTACGCTGCATTTCCACTAAACTCACATTTAGTGAGCTACATGTCCTGAGCACTGTGCTTGGTTCTGGACTGTGAAAATGGGGTGGTTGTCTTCTGGTGGGGCAAGGACCATTCTTCTAAGGCCCTTTTGCTGGTCCTAACCTGAGTGATATATTACATATTGAAGTTGGTCTGGCAAGTGAGGCTGATAGAATTGCACAAGAAACTTGCTTCTAATTGCTTGGAAGTTTGTTATGGGCATAGTAGAATCACACTTCTTTCTTATGGAGTGGAATTACTTGGTATCTGATTCTTTCTTGAAGGAAATGGCAGAATTCCCAAACTTGCCAAGACCTTGTTGGCTTTATGGCTGAAATATTTCTCTATCTGTACAGACACAACACCTTGATCTTTTTTCTCGCACCTCTGCACTGTCCTCTCCAATCTACTTGCCGCACAAAAGCCACAGTAAATTTTCTTTCAATTACTTGTCAAAGGGCATTGCAAGAAGGAAGGAGATAGACATGGTATGGGCATAGGTGGTTTGATAGAATAAAAATAGATACTGACTATTAAAAAACAATTTGATGTAGCAATGTTGTGTCAGTTAAAGACAAAAAGAAAAACCACTTTCTCTGCTTTAATGAAAAATTTTATTCAGGATAAGTAAACTGGGTTAGTAATAGTTACATAATGCACTATTATATACTGCAGCGAGTGAGAGTGAATGAACTACAATTATATGCAACAAAGTGGGTGATTTCATTACTTTAATGTTAAGAAAAGACAGACACAAATGAACCCTTACTGATGCTTCTATTTGTATAAGGCACAGAACTGGGTAAAATTAATGTATGTTTTTAGAAGTCAGGATAAGTCAGCCTTGAGAAAGGCTTAGAGAGGGGTGGGGCCTGCTTCCAGGGTGTTATTTTGCTCATATGAAAATCCATCAAATTATACATTTAATAGATGTGCAACTTTTTGCATTTTTTCTATATCCATAGAGTGTTCCTTGATACAATGATTATTTTTAGAACTTAAAAATACAGTTCTAATTTTATTTCTATTTTGGGCTGTAACAATCAGAACAAAACCTACAAACACAGAATCCCAGGATTTTCTAAAAATAAAATAAAGTCCATGTCTTGGTAACATTAATAGGTTTCAGGTGTGTCTCGTTGCAAATCTACATATGCTCTCGCTGCATTTGGGTCACGGCTCAGAGTGAATTTTCTAAAGCACAAATCACATGCTTCTCACCCACTTAGGTCTGGGTAGTGGTTTCTCACCAGCTTCTGGACAAACCTCAGACCTTCAAGCATGGCTTTCACAGTCTTGCATGGCTAGACTGCCTGCAAACAGAATGCCCCTATTCTATGGGGTCAGAGCTTCCCTGTCTCCCTCTGGTCCTTAATTTTAATCAACTCGGTACCTTCCTTGATTCCCCAGCATTGCGCCAACCACATCATCCTTGTTATATTCTCTGTCCTTCGTGTTTGCCTGGAGTGGTTTGAAAGCTTCCCTGCTGTGGTGGACTCTCTGGCCCTTGTTCCTGAGGACAGGTGCAAGGTCTGACTGTGGATGAACAAAGCCATCATTTAGCAGATCATGAACTGAAAGAGGAAATATGCATAATTCCTTTAGGATCTGGGTCATAGATTGCTAGTTCCTAGACTCGGTGCAAATCCTGAACATTTCTAATATCCACTCTTATGGTCCTTGAGACTTACAGGACTTTATGTACTTCACACTGTGACAGCAAAGCAGGATGCATTCAGCCAGCATTGCTGGACTTCCGCTTGTGATTAGGAAGTAATACATGAGATAGATCCAGAGATAGAAGATAGATAGAAGGGTTTGATTAAGAAAGTTCTCTCTGGTTTCAGTTTTAGTAAGAATGTTTCAGCTAAGAAAGTAAAACGCTTTAATTTAAGGAAGACAAGAGTTGAGGGTGGGGGCGTGGGGATGTGAGACACCCTCTCTTTTACTTGCACATGATTCTTTCACTGAAAACTCCTGGGTGCTCTTGCTTTCAGGGTTAGCGCTACTGCAGAAAAAAATGTCAAACGTTTCTTAGTTCTGCCTTTGACAGTATTTCCTGAAGAATTTTCTTAAGTAGAATTCCTTCACTAAAAAGTGCCTGACAATTAAATGTCAAGTGGAAACATTTTCCCCGAAACAAAAGTTGCTTCATGTAAATTACGGCCACTTTGCCCAGTTTGCATGTGACTCAGTAATTGTGTTTCGACCTTACATCTGGCCCTGGGCTGGGGTTACCTGAGCTGGTCTGACTGGGCAACTGTGATGATGTTTGAGGAGCAAAGTGCTACCTGATGGGTCTGCTTTATGAGGAAGTCACAGAGCATGTGTTGTGCCTCTCTTGTGCAGTGAAGAGTCCAGGTACGATACCTGACCTGTGGGATCCTTACATCCTGTCTCTGTGTGCTTAGGATATACAGGAATGAAGTCAGAAGTTCATTTTCACAATTTTTATATATTCAATATTTATTTATTCATTAATTGATTGCACATGTATACATTTTTTATTTGGTTGTATACCCTTAAGTTCTCCCACCACCTTGTCACCTGTGAACCATCTTCTTTTCATCTTGTGCTCATCCCCTCACCTGGTTTTGCTCTCCCCCACCTTGCTTTACTTTTCAGTTCTGTTGTCAGTTTATTAGTTTTAACTTCTTCTTGCCCTTGTGTGTGTTTATATTCCCTATGCCCTGCATTAGGTGAGATAATCCAGTATTTCTCTTTTTCTTTCTGGCTTATTTCTACTAGGATGATTCCTTCTAGGTTTATCCATGTTATCACAAGTGCATCAAATATATCTTTTTGATGGCTGAATAATATTCTACCACATACATATACCAGAGCTTTCTGATCCATTCATCTGTTTTGGAGCATTTGGGTTGTCTCCATATTCCTGCTATTGTAAATAGTGCTGCAATAAACATCCGCGTACACATGTCCTTTTGAATTAGTGTCTCAAAAGAGGTGTCTTGGCAGTTTGTAGTTTAGGCTGTCCCATTACCACTCTGCTGTTCAGGCGTGCTATTGCTGCTGTGCATGAACGTGACACACAGATCAAACTCCTGACTCCATTGACCATGTTTGTTCTCCCAAGTAGGATGCATGGAGAAGCACATGGCATCATCTGGGGACAGATTACTGGGCAGACTGCCAGACGCTGCTTAGTTAGCTAAGGGGCACCTGGGAACCTCCACTTCCTCCTCCATCCCTCTGCCCCACCCTTGCACTCTTACTTTGTGTGTTTCAGGTTTTGGGAGAACTTGGTTAGACAGAATGCTGGAGAACATGAGTGTGGTTTTTGAGGACATGGTGTTTTAGATAAAGTAGACATTTTTCAGCAAAAGACCATTTAGCCTTTGGGGAAACACCAAAGGCCAGTTTTTCAGGGGTGTTCAAATTTGGCATTGGTTGATTCTAGCGGTTTTTCTCTATTGATACAATGAGTGAGAAATCTCCTGGGGCAAATATTTTATTGATCTCTTCTGATGTTATTAACTAGTGGAGGCATTTTCTTAAAGTTTTGAAGAATTCAGCAGTAGATGACTTTCCAGATGCATGTTAAATCTCCAGTGTGCTAGGCACTAGTAGAACATCATTGGATGCTAAATTAGATAATTATCAGTACATATTTTTTTGGTGAAAAAACTTTTGGTAAGCTTTGGACTGGAGGTTTGGGGGGAGCTAGGACCTGGCCAGGATGAGACCAAACTGGATGAGTGAGTGGGCCTGCACGGAGGCTCTGGGCCCTGGCACTCTGTAACCTGCTTGCATTGGTGGCTAGCCACCATACCCTGCACATGCAGGCTGCTATCTACCTTTGGCCTGGAGTTTTGGGGGGGGCAGCTAGGACCTGACCTGGATGAGACTGAGCCAGCTGGTGCATGGGCACCCTGCATGCTTAGACCCTAGTAGGGTACTAGCAGAACGGGGGAAAAGGGAGCAACAACACACCCCTTCTGTTCTACCCTCACTCCACTTAGCCCTCAATTGAAACAAGAAGAAACAAAGAATGCAAACAATGACATAGAATAGGTGAGGAACCAGGTAAAGATCCTGCCCACACTTCCGAAGAGGACGCAAGAGAGGAAACATGGAGAAAGTCATTGCATAGTGGACAGAGAAATGAGCATGGCGATGACCTGTCATAGAATCACACTTACTCCCTCACCAGGAGTGGATGAGACCTAATTCCATTTCTGATATGCCATATAAGAGAGCAAGGTGCTCCTCCCCATACCATGAGAGAGAAAGGTCACAGAACCGGGGCATAGGCTTCACAGCAACGCTGCAAACTAAGGGGGGAAAATGATCCTCAAAGACCTTCATCAGATGTATGTCCATACTGAGAAACTTCTTTACTGAAAAATGACTGGGGGTGAGGTCCTCTAAGCCAGAGGGCAGAGCTGTGGATTGGGAGTGGATTGGGAGAAGACAGCCAGCAATGAGAAGACACTGGCTGAACTCAGATGACCACAGACTGGCTGCCTAATGCAAAGTTAAAACGGAAAACCTACTAGCATGGTTAGCAGTGTCCCAGGAACACGATCCCTCACCCAGCGAAAGGACAGAGAAGGAAGAGACCAGTGGACTTAACATAGATCAACAAACAACAAGGAGAAAGGAGTCTGAGTGAACAGAAGGGCTGTCAGATGGGAAGGGAAGGCTTACCAACAACCATTTGCTGATGTTGTAAGACATTTAAAAAATGACAAAAATTTTTTTTTGTTAAATATTTATGGCATATTCACTATGGGTTAAGCTAGTTGTTAGACTTTGAGTTCATGAAGACGTCAACTCTGTCTAAAGTCTTAGCCAATCCTTGAATCGACAAAGATCAGCTGTTGTCAACCACAGATGTGAGGCTTGATAAACTTTCAGAAGCAACATGAATAGGGGAAGTGAAGGGATAAATGTGTGTGGCAGGGAAATGACACCCTAGGTTCTGGGTTAGACCTCTGTTATTTATTCAATTAATTAAAATTAATAAAAGCTTAATTTATGTCCCACTGTGTGCCACACAGATAAATTATTCCATTCAGAGGCACCCCGTAAAGATTTTTGAGCACCTATAAGACAGAAAGGCAGAGTAACAAGAGGCTTAGGAGTCTGCACATCCTGGGTCTGTCTTGGTTCTGCTACTAGTTCTGTGCGATCTAGCAGGAAGTACTTAGCTACACCAGATGAAGTTCCTTATTTGTGAAAAGGAAGATAAAAATAACTCCTCCATGAAAATTTTTGGGAGATGATATAAATCAATGTCTAAACTGACTACAAAAGTGTAAAACTGAGTAGATATAAGCTCATCTTAAGAGCTAACTGCCTTCCAAGGCAGAGAAGACTTCATGGTGGAGGTGGCATTTGACAGAATGACAAGACATCCATCAGATAAAAAATGGAAGAAGGGAACAGAATTTTTAAGAAAATATAGAGTCGTTTAAATGCCTGAGTATTCTGTGGAAAAGAAAAATGTTTAAGGTGGCAGGAGAGATGTGTTGGTGATATATTGAGATGACTGAAGGAAGCAAATCACCTGTGAATTGGATTGAGGTTTTCAGATGGAACCCTATCGTTGCAATTACTGGATTCAATTGGGTGATGGTTCTGTGAGTTTAAAGTTTGACTCTCTTGCTGCATATGTAGAACAGTGACAGAGAAACAGAAACATGGATAACCAAACTTAACCAGCATGACAAGCCAAGCAACATGACAATCATCCTTATGAGTCAGGAATGGAAAGCAGCAGCTGTGACTGAAGCTTTGGGTCTGATGAGCATATCTGAGGCAAGAAGAGACTGACCACCTGCCCCAGGAGTAAAAAACTGTCCCAACTAAATGTAAGAAGAGCTTCTGCACATCTTATGATGACTGTAAGTCGGGACAACCCTCTGCAGGGGTGACACAATTGACCATCTGAGAGTCCAGGGAGGAAGGAGATGAACATACAACTCCACAACCAAGAGCCAAGGCAGCTGGGTGAGTGACAGGACATATCATTGTCCCATGATGGTCTCAGGGCATGATGGAGGGCTGCTTCTACACCTTCAAAAGCTAAGGTGTGAGCACAAAGGGCAGAGTGGGTAAAGAAAAAAGGGAGAGGGAGGGAGAGAGACCATGAAAGTCTTCTACATAATTCTGCAAACTTGAATTCAAAACATTAAAAAATGCTATGAGAGATATAAACTCTAGGATAAAAATATAAAAATATATGAGGATAACTATTTATACATTAAAGCAATGTTTAAAAGCTTGGCAGGAAACGTAAATTGAGGTTCAAAGAATCTTTCAAAAAATGTGAAAGAGGATCAGGCACACATGAAAAAGCATATGCTGTAAGTGGGTTTTGAAAAAAAATCAGTAATACTAGAGAAGATGTGTGTGCGTTGTATTAGAAAGCTCAATAAATAGCATGGAAGCTGTATTAGCAACTTTCAAAAAATGTATCAGTGAATTGAAAAACATACAGGGTACACGTGGCACAGAGAGATGAATTAAGATACTTAGAGAAAGGAGCTAATGTATACTAAGAGTATATGTGATATAATTCTACAATATATAGATAAGAATAGTCTCAGATGATCTCACTTATATGAAGGCTATAGGGAAAACAAACAAATGAATGAGAAAAATTAGAAACAACCAGCAGAACCGAACAATAGAGCGAGAGAGGGAAGGGGCGATGGCACAAAAGATTACAACGGTTAACAGGTGTTAAAGAAATGATAAAACCTCAGGGAACACAATAATGTAATATATATGTATATGGTATATGAAAAATAAAATTAATAATAAAAGAAAAAAATAAAAAGAGTCTCAAAAGAAGAGAATGAGCTTTCCAGCTGGTGGCAGTCAACATGTAAGCCAAAGTGGGCATTTGCAAGTACATCCCGGGCCATGGAAGAAGAAGCAGCTCAACGTGATGACTGATTTTCTTCTTGGAGGAGTACTCTTCTGACAGTAGGTCCAGCTGTCAGCCCTGCACAGGGCACACTGCCCTAGCTGGCTGGATCAAGTGCTAAACTGTTATGTAAGGCTAAGCAGAGGTTGTGTTATGTATCAGGTTCATGTGTGCTATGGTGTTTGCAAATGTCCAGTCCAAAGGGCACAGCCTATAGCAGCCCTGTGCATCCTGGTGCTAATCAATTAACATTTTCTGGAAGACTTCAACTTCTTGTTAGGGAATGAACTGAATGCCCGGTGAATCCTTCCAGTTCTGAATTCTTAGTTCTAAATTCTTACAAGCTTCGTGAAGATTCCATGTATAATTTTATTTTAGGTTATCCTCATGGATTTGTGAATCCATTCCATGAAGCTATCAAAAGAAACACCCACTCCTAGTGGATCACTAAACCCATCCACAGGGAGTGGGATAGTTGATATCTGCAGACCACAAGCTCCACAAACTATAGATGTTTTTTTGCTGGCAGCTTGGAGCAGGTGGCAGTTCTTCTGCTCACTGCTTTTAAGTAATGTTTGTAGAATCCTTACCCACCTGATGAACAATTTAGGACAGTCAAAAAATAAAAATGAGAAAGAGACAGGATCGAGGAAAACTGTAAGAATGCACTTCTTGAATATCTCTACTTGAAAAAGGTATGATTTACAAACTCAAAAGTTCATTCAAAGGATTGAACTATGTAAATAAAATTAGGTTTCCCACTAAATCCATTCTAAGGTTCACACTGCAGAATATCAAGGATGATAAAGATACCTGAAAATGAAAAGATAGAAAAGATAGTTCATGTGCATAGAATGACCATGTGCATAGAATTAGAAAACTGGTCAATCATCGGATTTAGTATCATCGGATTGACCAGTTTTCTACAGTAGAAAACTGGTCAATCCGATGATACTAAATCTTTGATCCATATATAATCAAAATCATCAAAGTGCCAGACAATATGTACTCAGCCAAACTATCATTTAACTTTGTCCTCATTCAACGTTGAGTGAAATGTAAGGACATTACCATATAACATCAAGACTAAGAGAATTTGCCACCTGTAAACTCCCACTGAAAGAACTGTTAAAAGAGGCACTCTAGTAAAACTAAACGTGAATCTAATGGGAATAATTAAAGGAAGGTGGTCACAGAAATCAATAAAATGGGTCACTATATATAATCACCTACTGTTGGATAATGGTAATAATCAATATTTTAATGGAAAAATAAATATGGAATCACAACAAGAGAGAAGACATTGAGGCATAATTTAAAATGTGTTGAATTGTAAAGTATTTTCATGATGAGTTTATAAACAGTGATTTTTTTTGGGAATAAAATGTAAAGGAAGGAAAGAAAGGGAAACTTAAAAATTAAAATGAAATGTAAACTGAAAGTACAAAGCAAAATTATAAGAGTAATGAATTTAGAAATCAAAAAGAAAATCATTAATAAGAAATTCTCATATACTTACAGGTATACTCTAAAAAGCCTCACTAAATGGAAAAAATGACTTAGAATTGAATATGAACAAAAATATAAGATTTTAGCAAAGTAGTATTTAGAGGAAATTTTCATTTCTGAATGGTTTTTGAAAACAAATAATAAAAATAAATGAAGTAAGCATTACATTCAGGAATAAGAAAAAGAATGTCAGAGAACATTGAAAGAGTTAAGGACAAGAACAACAGAAATTAATAGAATAGTTTTTTTAAAAGGAACTAATGGAAAGATTTATGAAATTCTGAATTAGGAAACCAAAACACACTTCAGGTTGCAAGGAACAATATATTTCATTTATTATAGGAGGGATTGTCAAGGGCATACTTGGAAAACATAAGAGGAGTCCCAGGATTCCTGCCTTAGTGGTTAGCAGAGTGAGCACAGCTCTGATATGCCCCATTTAGAAACATGGATCAGTGGCCAGTGACTGGCTCTTCTGTACCCCCTGCTGCACCCAGCATGAGATACCAGATCTCAGATACGTGGTTCTTACAAGACACACAGGTGGGGTTTCAAAACTCATGCTAGCCTTGAAAACTTGCCAATTAGGCTTACGCCTTAGCTGGCACCAATCAGGTTTTGAAACCTGAGCCAGTTTTGTACATGTGCCAATCAATTTGAAAACTGTCATGCTTAGGAGGATGAGGAGGAGTGCAGGGACCCTGAGAGTCATAGAAGATTGGTCAGTAAGTGGCTTTGGACACTTTCTCTTGGGAAGACCTCCACTTCTGAGCTGACTTGTCACTTCAAATCAGGGACATCCACTCCTGCTTCTGCCATGACTTACTTTGCCTGCATCTCCTGATATTTGCTGTCTGATTCTCTCCCACTGCTACCTGATTGTCACTCCTATCTCCTGCATCATCTGGTGGCTTCCTGGTCTGCATTGCTGGTTTGTGCCCATACCACTTCTAGAGTTATGCCCATACCATCTCTAGAGTTGTCTTCTGTTGCTGTTGCCTCCAGCGTTGCCTAGACCAGTTCCTGGAGTACCACTGCTGACTACTGCCATACTCTCAACTGCACCTGTGATTACCTCCATCTGCCACCATGGGTTGGGTCCTGGTTCACCACTTAGCAGTGTGCTACCAACTTCAGGCCCCCATTAGAAAGTCTACATCATCTTGCCCAGGTAAATTTTGATTTGGACCACTGCAGACACTGTCTGTGACCTTAGAAACTCTCTTTTTTGGTCTCTCTCATTTTCCTCCTGTAAATAAACCTGTTGTTGATACCCTATGTCTGAGTCCTATCTTGCAATTGCAATGGTGCATCCCCCAGGTTTGCATGATTTCAAAAGCAATTTGGGGATATCTGAGAAATTTAAGATGTATACTTCTATGGCCATTTCTATTCACTCTGAGGTAAATATCCTAACCCAGAGAAACACATACTCAGTGGAAATTATACAATTTTTATCCAAGATTATTGTGGTAGTAGACAATGGTGAAGAATTTAAATTACACCAACATGAATGCACCAACAAATTGACTCACTTTTATTTACTGCAAGTCATTGAAATGACCAAAACTACAAGCATGAACATGGAAAAAAAATCTCAAAACTACAATAAAAATTCAATATCTATATTAATTGTGTTCGCAGTATTGTTAGATGTTGTTAATTAATATTCAAAATGCATGGTACTGATAAACATTCCATTTTGCTTCATGTAACTTGTGGAAAACAAGAGAGAAATGGGAAGGTAGGGAGTCTCCAGTACATTTATATTCTATTTCTTTAAAAAGAATTTCAAAAGATAAGGAAGGAATAAGCATGTTCTCAGTGAATCTGAATATGAATGCAATTGTAGTTTTTGCTATGTGGGTGCATTGCTCTCCATTTTCAGCATCCTACTGTCAATGAATCAATGTGTACTGTATCTCATGGCAGTAGGGGTGCAACACAGGAGTGGCGCTATGAAAGAAATTTGACAATCTGCCATTGAACTATGTCCTCCTATTATTATGATATTTTCTCTTTTCAGTGAAGCTTCTTGAAAGAGCAATCTACCATGCTGTGCTTATTTCTTCAATTCCCATTCATCTCCAACCCACTGGCACTTGACTCCACATCCAACTGTTTTTGCAAGATCCCTAATGAACTATTTCTTCTCTATGGGCATTATTTCATGGTTCAAAGACCCCTCATAAATCTCTTCATTACTCTTTCAGCGCCTGCCTGAATTTCTTATTCATTTCACTTGCTGTTCTGTTCAATCTTCTCTTCTTTGCTTCTGTCTAAAGTATTGATTTTCAGATTATGACTTCAACTCTGTCTTCTACACTTTCTTTAAATGATTTTATCTAAACTCAACACATTGCTTCTTATACACTGATCATTCCCACAGTTGTATCTTTAGCCTACATTTTCTCCAAATCCTTAGACCCTTACATTCTCTCTCTCTCTCTATATATATATATATATAACATATAGATACCCAGCATTTTCACTGGGATGACTCATGTACATCAAACTCAAGATGCTTGCTGTTGAATATATCTATTCCCTATTGTGCGCTCTGTGATGCTAAGTCATTTCTTTAATTGTTTAAACTAGAAACTCCAGGATTTCCCCTGACACTTTATTTGACTTCACTTTTTAAATTCTGTCTTCTTCTGCCTCCTCCTCACCTTCCTTTTTCTTCCCTCTTCCCTTTGGCTCTTGTTTCTAGATCCTTCTCGTCTCTTTTCTCCCTCTCACCCTTCATCCTAGTCCTCCTTTGTTTTTTTCTAATTCTTTTTCATGTAGAAAGTGCTATTGCCTCCCCTCAAATTCTAGTCTTTGGTTCCACACTTTACTTCTTTATATAATATCAACAAAGTAAAGGTACCTTACCAATCTACTAATGCTTGAACTTTATTCCTGAAGTAAATACTTGAAATATTTGGACAAAATAGCAAACCTCCATTTGCTTTATACTTTATAAAATGGGAATAATAATATCCCCTATGTCATAAATGTTGGGATAATTCAATCTAGCTATTTGTGAAAAAACTGAACTGTGCCCAGTACCTGGTAAACATGTGAATAGAAGCGCTATATATATATATTCAACTTTCCTTATTTTCTACTACTGCTTCTAATATTACTAGAAAATCTTTTATCTGTCTCTTTTATTCACTATTTTCTTTTTCTTTTCAAATTAATTTATTATTTTCTTTTCAAATTAATTTATTAAAGAATAGATAATGTGGTTAGACTACTGAAAAAAATAAGCAATTTTTTATGTGTTTTCACAGGTATGATTTTAAAATTTCAAACTTTAGAATCCCTTTTATAAAGTTAAGTTTAATTTGCCAGGAAGGAAAAGATATTTGTAGAGAAACACTGAAACTATGAAAACCTGGGGAATATCTCTCTTTGTGGGTTCTTACGTGTGTGCTTACAGTTGCCAAGGCACTATTTAAACACAGAGTTTAAACATGATTTTAACAAAGACATGGCTTATTTATCAGGGGGAATAGTAAGAGATATTAAAAATAGGAAAAGAATTTCTCAGGTCACTCATCTACCCCAGATAGCATTGGTAGTGTCCAAACCAAAAACTGCTCATAAAAGATGGTGTTGTTCTCTGATGGCAACCTGGACCCAATAGCACACTGATAAGTGGTGGGCCAGTACCCATCTCACAGTGACGTCTGGAGGTACTTACAGGCATAGTGCTGAGATAGCACCACAGCTATCATCAGCAGCAATCCAGATGCGAGGCTGGGCAGTACCAAAGGCAACAGCAAGAGGATACCACTCTAGAGGTGGTACAGGCAGAGGACAGTGGCAGACAGCTCTGAAAGGCTCAGCCCACTGACGCATGTCAGGATGTGGCATGGGTGATGTTGGCGGCGGAGCAACAGCCAGGCAGTGGTGCTGGAGAATCAGGCAGCACAAATCAGGAGGCGCTGCTGATCCTGCCACAGGCAGGAGTGGCAATTGACCGTCCTAAGAATGAGCCAGCGCTTAGAAGCTAAGGTTTTCTTAGGTGGGGGTCCCCTTCAGGAGTTGCAGGTATATGGCGGAAGTTTGAAGCACAGTTTGTTCCAGGTGAGTGCCACTTCCTTCTGTGGGTCCACGTTTGATGATGTTCAGGGTCCCTTTGCTCCAACCAACCCTCGCTCCTGACGAGTGGTGTGGATGTCAAACCCCAAAGGCATTTTTCGAAACTGACTGGGGTTTCAAAAACCCATTTGGTCCCGGTGGCGGGTGGGTGGAGGTTTGCAGCTGAACCTGGCTCACCGCATGGGCACCCCGCTCAAATGGGAACCCCAGCGCTCCCCTTCCAGCTGGCCAGCGGGTGGTGCGGTAATGCTGGCATGCCTCGAAAACATTTAGGAATTTTTGTGACTTGAAATTGTATGAATTGTATAACCCTCCATTATATGAAGATTTATACCATAGAGATTCAGTAAACGTCACAAATCAGCACCCATTTGCTTGCATATCACTGAAAGATTTTGCCAAAGACCAGAATCATTCTGAAGGTGGGTACAGTGAAAAACCTTACTGTGATTTTTAATATATCATAGCGTAGATTGTACCTGCAAGATTAACAGCTACTCTATCAACCAGAAGGCAATAAAATAACTTCCTTGTAACTGGACGTTGGCACCATCTTTCAGTAACAGAGACGGGTCTTTTTTCCTATCTTATTTTCATACCTTTGTATATTTATACATGCTTTGGAGTCATTAACGGCCAATTACTTTTTAAAAAACCATCTGAAAAGTAGAAGAAAAGTAGTCTTATTAAAAAAATTAAAAATAAAAAAATCACCCCCAATTTTAAGACCCAATTAGGGGAAATTCTGACTTGAGAAGAATTCTTTGGTTTAACTTATAGTATCCCAGTGGGGAGGAAATATCTTATTTGAGTTTAGGATGTTTGTTATGAGAAAATGATCTTATTAGGCTCTGGGTATTGTTAGGATAGCAAGTTCTAATTCCCCAATTGAACAACCATCTCATATAAAATGTTCAACTGGTTACTTGTTTTTTTTTTTCCTCACTCACATAGTGAAAAAACCACATGTAAGATCGTTTTGAAACTGGCTAGTTAGCGGGTTCCACTTCCTGTTGTGAGGAGTGAAATGTATTTCAAAGTCACTGAGGTTCTCAAGACTGTTTTCATTCTCTTTTGTAGACCAATTGAGTTTCAAATTCAGCTCTCTGTGAAACTGAAACTTCTTGTAATCTGTTATTTCTTTAATATGCATTTTGTTTCTGATTGAGAGAAACGGCTTGAACAACTATCTAAATTGTAAAATAATTTGTCTTGGAGAGTCTATTGGAGGAAGGGTGACTCAACGACTCTGCTCCCCTCACCCCTTTAAGTCAGACTGAAGTTCTTTCTTGGCTCTTGGGTACACATTCCTTTTGTGTAGAACCTCTATTTCTCATCCAGCCCAGACATAAGAAGCTAGCATAGCTAGAGAGCTGGTCTTGGGCAACATCAAGAGAAAGCTATGGTTTGATGGGGGCTTTCCCTAGAAACAGATGTAAGACTAGAAGGTGGAGATTGGGAGTTTCAGTCTCACTGGGAGTTCATGAGGGAGGAGAGTTCCCAGTAGGAGAGATAGAAGGAGCTATGTCTTTCCTCATAGACCTTATAGCTGTCACCCTCATCTTTCTCTCCCTCCCTTCTCACTCCCCATTCTTATTAGGAAGGAATTTCTCCGGTCTCTCTCTCTCTCTCTCTCTCTCTCTCTCTCTCTCCCCCACTTTGAAAAATTTTGCTAAAGACCAGGATCATTCTGAAAGTTGATATAGTGATCTTTATATATCTATAAATATAGATATATATGGAGGGGGATAGCGCTACATTTCTCTTCCTGTTAAAACCACTCATTTTGTAAGAGCTGGTGTGATCTCACCATGTTCACTAAGTGAGCCCTCCATGGCCAGACCCTCCAAGAATGCCTCTGTCCACAGTCTTTTTGTCCCTGATTTCCCATTTCTCATTTGTCTCAATCTCTTACTCCCAAGACCCCAGAGGTTCTCAAACAGTTCCCACTATTTCCATTCAGTTTCAATTCTTTGTCTTTGGTCCCAGTTCTCCATGACGTCTTAGCTATCCAAACAATATATATTTGGGCTCAAATATTCTGTTCATAGGTACTAACTGGGTCTTATTCAGCTCAGAAAATTTGATGTACCAAAGAAGGCCCCAGGAGGCCATTTGAGGGAAGGGTGGGCATTTTAGACAAAGAGGAAGGACCGGATGGGAGATGCTATCTGATGTGGGGTGGAGATGAGGTATTTGACACAATATGTTGCTTAAATGTCACATGTGATCACATATATAATCCCGTCACTTAAAATTGAAGACAATTACTGCTTTTGTTATGGACAATAACAGGGGTGATGAATTTCCTTGGAAATAAAATTTTATCATAATTCATAAAGTAAAAAATCAGTATAGAATTTTTCAGGTGACAGATTTCCTAGGGCATATGATTTAAACATGTGAGCGTCAGCAATCCTGCTGAAGAAAATGCCAGACCTACTTATCCTAGAATAATTACCCTGAACTTTTTGTTGATTAGATATGAAATATTTGTCTATACTTACTATTATATAACATCCTACATATACTCATATAAAGTAATGTTTTCAGATCATTTTCGTGCACGATTTTGTTAAATATTTATGAGACCTATAAGATAGGAATTGTGATAAACATCTTGATTTCATAAGTAAGTAAGCGGGTTCAAAGGGGGAAAGTGTTTTTTTTCCTGGATAGCAGCTCCTAATTATGACAGCCATGAATTGACTACAGGTTTCTGGAATCAAAATTCTGACCATTCTTCCACTGTATCATATTCCCTTTCAAGCCCATAGAGCCATGTACAACAGCTATTGCATCAGTAGTTCTCTTTGTAGAATAATAGGCAGGTGTGTCGTGAATAACAAAATGCTGTGACAAGATTGCACACCAACGCTTGGAACTGCTTTTCAATTGTATACACTAATTTTTTTCAAACTTGCTATTATTAACATAAAAGATTGAGTTATGTAAACCTGAAAATATTCAGCTTAGATACTATTGAAGAAGAAACAAAACTTCTTAAATCCAAAATGTCTTTCTACACACATGTACACACACATGGGGCCATTTAAAAGCATTTAAAATATTTTTGCTAATGAAGCTAATTAAATATGAGAGGCTTAAAACATATTGTCTAAAAAATGTCCTTCAGATATATTGTCTTATGTCTGATTCGAGGATGTGAGAGTTAGTATATGATGAATGTTGATGATTAAGTTTTCCTCCACAAAAAAAACATGAGAAATACTAAGATATGGAAAAAGAAGTTCAAATTTGACCGTATGTAGGGATTCCTGAGAAGGAAGGTTGTTAGCTCCGAGAGTCTCCCCACAGAGGCTGTGGAATTTCTCTCTCCGGGATATTTAATACACGTGACTGAGGTGTCACCCTATGTGGTAACAGGACCATGAATTTGATAGTCTCAGGGAAACCTGGAATATTTTGAGATTGCCACTGTCTTCCAGGTTTATTTAAATAATCGCTACTATTTAGAAAGGGCAAGAAAAGAAGCTGGTTCATTTTTTTTCTTCTCACAAATATAAAAGGTGAACTATGTTATTATTTTTAAGAACTTAGTGAGCGTTGTCCTGCGTAACTAAAGTGGTAGCAAGAGCTTTCTGTGGGTGGAAACAGGAAACATTGGTGATAAATGCTGTGTTACATATTTTTTTTTTTCAGGTTCGGCTCAATGTCTATTGATTCTAATTAGCACATTTTGTGCCTCAGCTCCCCGTTAGCTCTGCTTGGAGAGTTTTTTTTTTTTTTTTTTTTTTTTTTTTTTTTTTTTTTTTTTTTTTTTTTTTTTTTTTTTTTTTTTTTTAGATTTCATCCTGCTCATAAACACTGCCACCTCCTCCCTCCTTCTCTCTTTACAAATGTTACCACACAATCAGAAATTTCCTCTTTTCTTTCTTTCCTGCATTTTCAGCAGGTTCCTTTGCGTCAGAAGCCGAGAAAGAAAACTCAAGGTAATTAGATCTCTTTTGTTTCTTTATCCCCGTGTGTGTGCGTTTGTGTGATTTTGTCTTGGATGCCGTTTGGGGGGTTCGATTTTTGTCTGTTTTAATGTAATGTCAGGAAGGGCACGGCAGATTCTATATATACATATATATATATAATTTTTTTTTTTTTGGTTATTTTTGGATTGATCTTAAGAAAGGATGGCATGCTGTTCATTTGGATGAATCTCTCGTGGTCTGTCAGCAGAGCTAAGCAAAACTGGCACAGAAGTGGTTGTGTTCCTAGGTGGGCATTAACCCTTCCTCACCTATTACATAACTCCTGCTCTCCTTCTAGAAAGGAGCTGTGCCTGGGCTACCATGTGCCTGCCAGTTCTGGGATTTTAATTTTTTCAACTTATTCTCATGATTTTATTCTTAGTCTAACACTTGCACAGTAGCCTCCTTGCTTATTTGGACAAATCTTGTCCTTGTAAAACCCTAAATGAATGTTTGAAAATAAAATAAATAGCCCCTCTCCCTACCCCCCTCTTTTTTTTTTTTTTTGCAGACTTTGCATATGTTTTAGTAAAAAAAAAAATCAAACCTAACTTCCAGGAAGTAAATAATTAAGTTCCCATTCACTCCATCTCATAGATTAGATATTACTTCACCTACCTTTCCGTCTAATTGTTGCAGGCTTTTTCACCATGAGTCGGAGGAGGATATCATGTAAAGACCTGGGACATGCTGACTGCCAAGGGTGGCTGTATAAGAAAAAGGAGAAGGGAACTTTCCTGGGCAACAAATGGAAAAAGTTCTGGGTGGTGTTGAAGGGATCTTCGCTGTATTGGTACAGCAATCAGCTGGTGAGTTCTCTCCCCCCCTGCTCCCTCCCTAAGCTCTTTAACCAGAGGTGGCTCCAAGCTGATGGTAGGGATGGTGATTCTTGTGGGAAACTTTATTTTCATTTCTGGGGCTTGGAGCAGAACAAGTGAAAAAGTTGTCTACCGTTTGTGGTCCAGCTGACCTGTAGGTTACTCTGCTGAATTTCTCTGGAAGGTTCTCTGAAGCAGAGAACTATCCTCCACGGTGAATCCTTGGTGGAAGCAGAATGCAACTTGGAGTCTTTGCTAGGGAGGCTCTGGGTCTCAGGACCATGGCTGTTCCAAGCAGAGATTCTAATGCTCCAGCATTTACCCATATAGCACTTGATGTGGGAACTTGACCTTGTTAAGGTCTGTCCTGAGAAGGAACTGCACTTCAGGACTGCTGGAGGGTGTAAATGGATGGAGTTTTCAGATATTACATCACTTCTTCTTTGCTTTCTCTTTTCTCTGACCCTTTGTATGAGGCTGCTTGTTACTGCTGGCCCGTGTGTGCTATGTCATGCGGTGTCAGCCAGGGATACTCAGGCCATGCTTGAGAAGAGCTGCCTAATTTATCTGTGGATATGAGGTGCACCTGGGCAGTCAGTTTTTTTTGTTGAAAAGAGCTGGGAATGTAGTCATTTATTGTTAGAAGTTGTGTGTACCTTTCATAGCTTGAGACATCTTGAAAAGGTCTGTGCTGATGAGCACTGAGTAAAGCTATTTCATGTAAGGGCTCCCCCCCCCCCTTTCCAATGGCTTGTCTCGGGAATGCTCAAGTGTCTCTTTGGAGGGAAGTGAACATTGACCATGGTGTCTGTCTGTCCTTTAATCAATTCAGGGAAGATTACTTTGGGGTCATCCATAAGCCATAACAATTCTTTTTTTTTTTTTTTTTTGGTGGCACTATTCTATAAAAATACTTACTCAAGCAACAGAACTTTATTTATAGCCTGTGCCTTTATGAATGTGACCACTGCATACAGTTTGTGGGTGATTTTACAATTTACATCCTCTGGCTAGTAGCAGGAAATCTGTGTCCATCTTCCTCCAGGCACTTGTCCTGTGGAGATTTGACTAAAGTGGCCCCAAAGCCAATCTTACTGCCTGGATGTGCGTCTGTCCTTGTGTGTCTTTCTCCTTCATCTACCATGCTGTTTCCCTCTTCACCTCATGCAAACAACATGGTACAAATCTTTTCATTGAGTTCTATAAAAATATATTTCTTCAAGCCATTGGTGAGTTTTCAAAAGTTTATTAAATGTGGAGGGCTCAAAGAATCACCTTGTGGAGTGTGCAGTCTTCTACCATCTCTTTTTATGCTCTTGCATTCTTCCTGCCAGATACATCCATCATCTTGTCTCGCTCAGAATAGTTTCATCTAAATTAAGGCAGGTGGGACTCAGGTCTCCTTTTCTGTTCTAGGGGATTTTTCCTGAGCAAACACACTTTCTTCTTAAGAAATAACAGTGATGATATAATGTCCTCCCTCTGGGTTCATATTCTTTTAGACATGATCTAAAATAATTGTGAGAAGGGATAGTCATTTGCCTCTTCGAGAAGTAGAAAGAATGCATGGATTAGCCTTGGAATAGCCCTCCAGGAATTTCCAGGGGATGCTGGATTGTCTGCTGACCAAGGATGGCATGTCTGTGGGAGATCACCAAGTTCAGAGAGAAAAAGTATATTCATTTTCTCACTCAATCGAACTGTTTGGTTGTTCTGGGCCGTGTCCCTTCTTCCTAGGATTTAAAGGCAGCCCTTCCGAAGTGCACAGCTTCCAGGTTGGGCTGATTTGTCTTTATCAACTTATTGGCTCTCGCCTCTCTTAGAGGAGCAACGAATGACCTATTTAAGGTGGTCATCTCCCGCTTCCACTGGAGCTGCGGTGCTGGCTGAGATTAGCAAGAGAAAGGAAGCACCTCCACATACTGAGACACCTCTGACCCCTGCCTAGATTTGCCTCCACAAATGGGAAGAAAGCAAAATTCAGGTAGTCAAGCTTTGCTTGAACACAGTTCAGTGAGCAGCCTCGGATGGAGCATCCGCTTACTGCTACCCGCCCATGGAGTTAGCCTAGTAAACTAATGAGGTGGAACAGAAAGACTTCCAATTGCCTCAAGTCTATGGATGACAGAGGGATTCTCCACATACACAAACATGCATGTGCACCCCCCCACTCACACTGACATCTTAAGTGTATGTTAGGAGGGAAGAAAGGCTACTCAACAGATACTTAATTAACAGTCATATTCCTACTCTCTGTACCAACGTCTCCTCTGAAGAGCCAGACACAGGCCCTCAAGCTAAGAGCATCTATTTACTTTCTGCCACTTAAGAAATTCAGACTCAACAAAGTAACTCCCCAGGCACCTCAGCCTAATGAGCAAACTTCTTCTATTACACCTTTCCTCTTCCTTATTCCTTCTCACGTGGCCTGATGCTGAGAAGCAGCAGATCCCATGGCTTCCTTGTGAGAGCTGCCTCATCAAATGCCTGCAATTCACTGACAAATATTCCAGATACCTTCCTCCATGTTCTTTTTAACTCCTCAGCTGTGCCTTCAGAAGCAGAAGTAGTATTGAGAGCTGGGAAGCTGAGGCTCACAGAGCTTGTGTAAATCATCCCAGGTGACACAAGTTGTATTGGGGGAACCCAATCAAGGAGTCACTACCCTCGCCCTTCCCCCTCCCCGATTTCATAGCCCTCCAGTGTTTGTTTGTTTATTTATTTATTTATTTTAAGACACTAGATCTTGCTATGTTGCCCAGGGTACCCCAGACCCAAGCAATCCCCAGCCTCAATCTTCCAGGTAGCTGGGATTATAGGCACCCAGCTATTATTTGAGTCTAGGTCTCACTATGTTACCTTGGGTGGGTCTCAAACCCGTGAACTCAAGTGATTCCCAGTCTCAGCCTCCCTTCCAAGCCTGGGATTAAAGGCACATGCCACCGCGCCTAGTCAATAGGCCTCTAGTGTTGGGGCCTCAGCAGTGACATGACTGAATACCCTGCTTTCTGCCTTTGAGGAGACATGAAGGGACAACCCTAGACATGAAATCTGGGCCAGTTCTCCTGTGGGATGACAATTGGCTCCCTGGGCTGGTTGCTATTATCCCATGAAACGCCTGAGGAGATCACATCACCATCTCTTCTCTCAGGGGTTTTGTTGTTTGTTATGCAGTCACAGACTCAAGTGGGTTTGTTTTTGTGAGCCTTTGTAACTTTAAATGATGACAACCAGGCTTCCTGGAGAAAGGTCAGGCCCAGAGACTCATCCACCATTTTCACACCCCTATAAGGAGCTTAGGATGTGGTTTAGCACACCCAGCTCATGCCAAGCCTGACAGACCATGTTCAAGTGTAGCGGCTATAAAAATCCAGGCTGTTTAAAATCCCAGACTTGAGAAATCCACAGTCCTTTTTTTTGGACTCTGAGATAAAATGCATGTTTATTTTCCTACATGTTTCTCCCTGATCTATAGCTTCACTTCCCCACCCTCCCCACCCCCATCTGAGCTCCAATGACAGAATTCCCTATAATTCTGGGTGAAAAGTCATCTACACTGGCTCTCCTTTAAGCCCTTCCAGATGCTGTTTTCAGCTCGGCAAACTGTTTTCCTGCCCAAAAGTTTTTTCATTCCATCGAGGTTCCTCCCCATCAGTCAAACGTTTTCCGAGTGGCTTTTCCTTGTCCTCTGACCTGAATTAGACCACGGTGGCTTCTACCCTTCCCATCATATCCATCCTCCTTGAGTGTATGTTCACTAGACTTGCTGTGTTCCACTGTGGATGATAATCGCTATTGGGTAGGACCACAGCATAGTTTTTAGCCCTTTGTGTGGTGCTTGACACTTAGTAGGTACTCAATGACTATTTTTTGATTTCATAAATAAATGCAACTTCTGAAGAAAGTACATTATCCAGGGGAATGTTGAGAAATTTTGAGAATTCTGAAGGAGGATGCTTTTGATGCAGAGTAATTTCCTAGTAAAGGGATTTCCACTTTGAGCCTTAAAACAGATAAAGGAAAAAGTGCACGTTAAAATTTGCTAGACGATTCTATGGTTCCAAAGAGAGCTCCCACAGCTGTTCCCCTTTGATCAACATATTATTGATCATTAAGGGCTATTTGAGTCGTGTCTTTGGAATCATGACCTCTGACTGAAAATAAGGGCCATTGGATAAGATAAGCAGGTTGAGATAAATGCTGAAAGAGAAATCGGAGGAATCTCAGGGAAGTTTGCTTTCCTCTAGCATTTCACCTAGTTACCTGCAGACTGAAGTTTGGGATCAAAATTTCCTCTCTACTGAAGGAAAAGCAAAGGCCTAGCTCATTGTTTTCCTTCAGGCAAATTACTATGAAATAGTATGAGGTCTTAAGCTATGACTATTTTCTTGTTAAAGCTATCTTATACTTTAGGTTCATAGATTACTCCTTTTTTTGTGTGAGAACTTTTTTTTTTCTCTTCTTAGAATTCTTGATTAAAATCTTGCTGAGTTTCTTGGGAAATATGTCATGGATTTTATTTGTACCCAAGACAGATCCCTAAGTAAACGTGTGTACTCTACCCAGCATAATGTCACTGAGATTATTAAATGTTTCCATTCAGAGAGCACACCTTCCTTTACTTACTGGTGTGTGGGTTTTTTCCTTTCACATCATCCAGGAGTCTATGTGGGCTATCAAAATATCACCAGCCAATGTTATTTCAAAAAAAAAAAAAAGAAAGAAAAACAAAAAACAAGAGCAAGGGGATCTTTATTATTTAATTGTGGAGGAAAGGATGCAATGCCACCTTTAAGAATTAGACATTCTTTGTCTATAAACCTTTAAAAAATGTTTATTTAAAAAATTACTCAACCTCACTGAGCCATCTGTGTGATACCTCTGTTTAGCATCACTAGAGATGAATTAATCACTGTATTATTCTTAAAAGTAAAATAAATGAAAAAATAAAAAGTAAATAAAAGTATCCCAAGCTCAAAAAATGTTGAAGGGCAGGGAGGGTATGCTGTTATGTAACTCAGAGCATTGACCAAGCCATTTGCTCTTTTAATTACAAGGCACCGTTTAATATTAGTTACAAATCATTGTTTTAAAAATCTCTGAATGAAACCAGCATGAAAGTTAATCATCTTTCCGTTTAATCATCCCCTGCCCCACTCATCTACATGTCCGTTCACTGCTCTTTTTGAGAACTTGGTAATTTGAGCAAGGTGGTAAATGCCAACTTAGGATTTGAAGAAAAAGACTACACTTAAGAGAAATAGATGGGAATAACGATTCTGACTTGAGCAATACTGATAAGCGTCTAAATGTTAGTGGTAAAAGAAATGCTTGGGTCAAGTGTGAGATGGTTCTGCCACAGTGCCTTTTATCTTGTTAAGATCTGCTTTCCTTCTTATTGGGAAGGTTTGTTTTTCCTTTTTTTATTATTTGCCAAAGCTGCATGATCTCCTTGGTCAAATGGCTAGTCTGCCTTACTAGACATACCTATTTTTCAACAATAAAAACAGCTCCTATGTGGGGTGTAGACTTCAGAAAGAAGATTCTTTTTCCATCAAGATTGTGAAGAAGCTTCTAGAGAGCAGGGGCTGGCATTCCCGCCTGGGGCATATGTGAAAAAGAAGATGAGGGTCTAATGTGCTATACCAGCTTTTGAGTTAGGTTTTTTTTTTATGAATTATGAATTCTCATAATAACCCAACAAGATAGATTTTATTATCCCCATTTTTTAAGGGAGTTTACTGAAGCTCAGGGAATTTAAGTAATGTGCTCAAAGTCAAACAAAGAGCAGATGATAGAGCTGGGATTAAAAATAAGATATACAAATATGAAAACCAGGCCTATTTGCTAGGGTTGCATGAACTCCCTGATCAGGAGTGAGAGAAGTCTCAAATTGGCACAGGGATGTGGGTTTGATCCATTAGGTGGTAGGAAACTTCGGTATATTCTCGAGCTGGAAGATGATCTACTGAAGCTGGCATTTGAAGAATGATAGTCCAAGAGTACGAAATGGGGTAGACTGAAAAGTCCATTGTGAGATGTTGACAAAAGGCAGGCACGGTGGAGGAACTTCTGGGTCAGGGTGGAAAGATTGGGACACTACACAGTAAGAAAGGACAAGGCACCTTGAGTGGTTGGCAAAAGGACACAAAATATTCAATGCAAAAATAATGACTTCAAGCTTTGGAGACCAGGTAGATTGGTAAAATACCAAAATGGAGGGAGAATGAGTTTGTGGCTAAAAATGCCTAATTTTTAGGCATAAATGAGTTCATTTAGACTTAGTGTTATTTATGTTTTGGTTTATTTTTGTTTTGCATTTTCCTTCTGTGTATAAAATTATTAGAAATGTGTGTTGTTTAATAGTCAGGTAGCCATTTATTGATATTTCAGCAGTTGGAGGGAGGTGTGGGACCCTGAGTTTTTCATTGAAGTGTCAATTCATTGTATCATAAAGACCTGGTTAATGTATGTGGTTTGTAGATCAATTTCTGGATTAATACATATCACGCAGACTCTAGTTCTTTGAGGATCCAGTCTGTCTGCCCAAATGTGACTGGTACCTTGTTATTTGAATGGTTCCACTGGTCTGTGAGTCAAGAAACTGCATCTATAGCATATGTTTTTGATTTTTGGCTATGAGTGCATTTCATGTGAATTTAAGAGGATCTTAGATTTGGAAGGCATTTTTCTTGGAATTAGCTTTATGAGGATCTCTTTTAGCCAAGATTTAACGGTTTTTAGGCTTGGCAGAATTATCCTTGCAGAAAATGATCCTTGAAAGTCAAAATTTCTTTTTTCATAAGAGTATATTTTGAAAGTTTCAATACATATGGAGCATCTTTTTTCAACATGAGAAAATTAAAAAAGAACTTTTTCTTCCCTTAGAGAGTGACAACTAAGTCTTTTATAGCTTTCATTAGTAAAAAGTTATTAGCAGTTATTTTAGAAAATTATCTGAGTGAATCTACTGTAGAGTGGGAAAAAAAACTAGGACTTTGTAAATAAGTTAATTAGAGATTTGTTCAGAAAAATCTTTAAAACTATTATAATATAAACACCTGAGGACATATTCTTTAACTCCTGGTTTAAACTGCCCCCAGAACTTAGAACTAGATGGGATTATGTTGAAACCAGGTTGTTTTTGAATGAATTACTCAATTATATTAATCACTTGTTCAAGAGTTATATAAATCAGCGAAAGCATCACTTATATATCACCAAAATATTTCCAGAGTTCTACCAACCTAAGATGCTTTTTGAATCTAGAATTTCTAATTTACTAAAATGCCATCCTCACAGTTTTCACCAACAATTGGTGAAACAAAATTACAATTTTCTAAAATCCTCCTTCAGTGAAAACAATTCAAACAAACTCAGTTTGTTTGTATTGGGAAACAAGGGGTACTGGCAGGAGGGAAGAGCCTATGTAGGGAAGAATATGACGTTTTAATAGCTCGAAGTCAACAGTTGACCCCAAGGTGACAACTAATGGCTACAAGGGGTAAAAATGTGTCGTCCTACCCTAACATCTGAACATCAGAATGGTTGAAACCTTTTGAATTTGGTCACTTCTCTCCTTTTGGTTTCAGGTGTGAGAAAAGATCATAAAGATCTTTGATTTAATTCATTTATTGCCCAAGATGCTGTCACTGTGCCTCACCACTTCTTTTCCTTGGGAGGCTCCAGAATGTATTTCTAAAATAAAGTTTCCCCACCACCAGTTTGTGATCAGCCCATCAGTATTTGGGGCAGGCTGTTTTCAGTAACTTCTTGTTGCTAAATTTATACAATGTGGGAGCGATTACTAATGCTGCCAATATTCCTTTCCTTTAAGTTCTTTCCAAACTTTTCAAAATTGATTGTGACATGCCAAGACTATGAGATCCTTCATTTCTTTCATCTCATTCTCAGATGGCAGGGAAATGTTGGGGACTGTTGGTTGGAGGAGGAGGTCAGAGCTAATGGTGGAGGTTGAGACACACCAGGAGGTCCTACTGGCTCTTGGCTTGACAGCTGCCATTCTGGGACACATGAATCTCCTCTTTTGGGGAGCACTAGTGCTTTCTCTGGCTTTTCTATAACCTCTATCTGTTTTACTTCCTATTTGGGGGTGGAGGGTTGAATCTCCATTCTTATTTCTTGTACATTTAATTTTTAGCCAGGCATGGTGGCTCATGCCTGTAAGCTTCAGCCTATGAAGCGGCCGGGGCTAGGATTCGCAGTTTGAGTCCCGCCTAGGGCCCATAGCAAGACCTAGTTCCAAAAAAACAGCTGGGTGTGGTGGTGTGTGCCTGTAATTCCAGCTACCTGGGAACCTGAGGCTGGGGATTGCTTGAGTCTGTGGTACCCTGGGCAATGAGAGCCTGTGGTTCCACAGGCAAAAATAGCGAGACCTAGTCTCAAAAAAATTTTTTTGAATGTTTTAATATATTATATATAGTGTGTTTATTCTAGAAATAGGATAAAATATAAGTAAGCAAAATTTAAAAAAGAAGGCAGGGAGACAAACAAGAAGAAAGAAATTAAACTCATTTATTTATTTAAATAATGTACAATCCCATCTTTATTTGATAGCCATGAATATTTGGGGCAGATCTTTTTCAATAGTTTTTGCTGTGTTTTCCAAAATAAAATGATACTACATATGATGTCACAGCTTGATGGTCTCACTAAATAATAAATGATTAGTATATCTCCAAGTTAATACGTATGGACCCACAGCACCATTTCTAACTATGTGAACTTTTTAAAATAGCGAATAGAAAACACAATATACAGACATATATACATTAGCTTAAATATAAAGGAAGCATATTTGTATTTATGTGTATGTAAAAAGAGAATGTGCACATTTGTATAACTATCAATACTAGCATATAAGTCTACAGATGTATGTGCTTATATTTAAGTTAGTCATTAGTCTTCCATGCAGGCAGGAAGAAAGTTGTACTCTAGGTCAGTTTTAACTCCCTCCACATTCATTTTCTTGCAAGTGCTCTGGGACCAAGGATGCTGTGTCTACATAATTTAGAGAGACTTTGAGAAGATTCAGTGTTTCTTAAAGACATATAAAAAGTCAAAGGCACAAATACAAAGAGAAATTTAAATTCGAGATGAACTGTTCTTGCTGAATGCTGTGATTTTAGCATGCAGAAGAATTGGGCTAAGGATTTTAAGACACTGCAAGTGGTTTCTTTGTATGACAGCAGCCTGTCTTGTGCTGGACATCCTAAAATATGCCCACTGCCCCTTCTCAAGGGGGATTTCAAGTTATAAAATAGGTAGTGAACAGGAAGAACCCAGGGGAGTCAGTACAGTGTCTCCTAACCTGGAGGAAGAGTTCAGGTGAGACGTGATTTCAGGATGAAAGTTGGAGACCAGTTTCCCAAGCAGTTAAATGAAGTGGCCTGTGGGATGTACTGATCATTGGGTTAGAGTTGAGGGTTTTCTGAATAGGTCATTATTTAAAGATTGATTATTCTCTGGAGTAAGTTCCAGGGCCAAGAATCCAGCTGCTTCTACAGACATGTTATTATGTTATTTTTATTTTTTAAAAAATATGCAATAAAGTTTATATTTCTAAATTGATTGCACACACACAGTGACACACACACACACGCACACACACATACACATATATTTTACATCATGGTCTACCCTGAGGTTCTCCCACCACCTTGCCATAATCTTAATTTCTTGTGCCCATTCTCTTCTCTAACCCCCATTTTTACAACCTCCCCACCTTGCTCTATGCTTCAGTTCTGTTCACAGTTTGTTAGTTTTAAGTTTTGTTCTTTTGTTTTTTTGTTTCCTGTTTCCCGCATAGAGGTGAGATCATCCAGTATTTCTCTTTTTATTTTTGGCTTATGCCTGCTAACATGATTCCTTCTAGCTCCATCCATGTTATCACAATTATATCGCATTTGTCTTTTTTTGAGTGAGGAATAATACTCCATTGTGAACATAGACCACATCTTTCTGATCGGCAGACATGTTAACTGAGAAGATCATCTGTGCCCAAGTTGCTGTGTTCTCCCATAGAGCAAGTTTCTAGAACATGTCAGAAGGAACTTGCGTAGTAGAAATTTTAAAAATTGAATATTTGTTAAGCCAGTGGGAATTGAGGAGTCTGTGTTTGAAAATGCTATAGAGGGTGATGCAGGTCATGACCTCTGGTACAGGGTGATGTCCCAGGTTCAGAACCAGGGCAGGTCTTACCTTGCAGATACTTCACAGCTCAGACAAATCAGCCACCTCCTCCAGGCTTGGGCTTCCTTTGCTGTGGACACAGACATAGCAAGTGGCTGTTACCTGCGCACAAGTAGACTTCAGCTAACAGTCCGTTCACCACTGACCTTTACAATCTTTGAATCCTATGAAACTTGCTGTGGCAAATGTGTTTTCATTGCTTACTAGCAATAATAATTTTCACATCCTGGCTATTGTCAATAGTGCAGTAATCAGCATCCGAGTATAGGTGCTTTTTTGAATGAGTGTTTTTGTGTCCTTTGGGTAGATTCCCAAAAGTGGGATTGCTGGATTGGAGTTCCATTTTCAGTAGTTTGAAGGTCCTCCACACAAACTTCCATAGTGGCTGGACCAGTTTGCACTCAATTAAAAAAATAAAGTTAATTATTAAAAAAAATTAAATGGCAAAAAAAATTTTCAGAGCAGTATATTCAAAAACTTTTAAAATGCAGTTTTACACACAAACAAAAGACAAGAAAAATGAGCCATTGGCAGAACAAAAGCTTAGAACAAGGGAGGGGAAGGAGGTAAAATGAGGGAGAGAAGGACACAAGAGATTAGGATGATGGTTCATGAATGATAAGGTGGTGGGAGAACATCCAGGTAGACAATGATGTAAAAGTATATATATGTGCAATCAATTAAAAACAGATTAAAATGAATTAATTTAAAAATGAAATAAAATGCAATTTGAAAAAAATAAAATAAAATGCAGTTTTAGACTATACATAATATGAACTTCAATTGCTTTTAAAGTACAACTTAGTGGTCTTCAGGGTACTTGTGATGACTTCAGAACCCTGACAGACCTGCACTCAGTTAACAGTAACTCTTCATTTCTCCATTCTTGGCAGCTATCATTCTACTTTTCCTCTGTGAATTGCTTTGGTACCATACGTAATTGCGTTATACTGTATTTGTGATGGGGTTGTTCACTTAGCACAGTGTCTGTAAGGTTCATCCATGTGGTAGCTGTGTCAGAATGTCCTTTCATATTTAGACTGAATAATATTTCATTGCATCTGTCTAAACCACTTTGTTTATCCCTTTATATCTGTTGATGAACACTTGGGTTTGTGCTGCCTTTTGTTTATTGTGAATAACACCGCTATGAAGATAAGGGTGAAATAATCTCTTTGAGAACTTGCTTTCATTTCTTTTGGTTATAGTCTCAGAAGTGTAATTGATAGATGTTATGATAATTCTATTTTTAATTCTCTGAGGACCTCCCGTACTGCTTTTGATAGTGACTGAACCATTTTACATTCAACCAGCAGTGTACAGACTTACCAGTTTCTCCTCATCCTCACCAGCACTTGGTATTTCCTATTTTATTTATTTATTTTTATTCTGTAGTCACCACCCCCATGGGTGTGAAGTGGTATCGCATTGCAGCTCTGACTGAAATTCCCCTCATGCGTATTGTATTGACCTTGCATATCTCCTTGTGAGCTTTCTGGCTGTTTGTAAGTCTTTTTTTGAGAAACAGCTTCTTCCACGTTTGAACTGAATTATTTATTATGTTGTTGAGTAAAATCTTAATGCCCCTCATGAAATTCATGAAAGAAGTTTGGAGAGGTTTGAAAGTTCTGACATATTGGAAGATTTCATATATATGTGTGTACACAAGATTGTGTATTTAACTGATTTTAAATGAATTAACCTTATTTTTTATTTCTCCTAAATATCTAATATTGGAAGAAAATGAACAAAATTAAAAAACATTTTTAATGGTATACTTTAATTTACTCTTACCAGAGTACTTCTTTATCCATGGTTGATAGATGGGATTTATTAGCTTGCCAGAGAGGTAGTGTATTTTGTAATGATGATATTCAATATTCTTTATTCAAATGGGAAGGAAGAAGTTCCTTCCTATTTGGTGCTTTCCCCCCCTTCCCCCTTTTTTTTCCCTCCTTGACCATGCTTTGTAGAATGACCCTATGGAGGTGAAAGTGGGATGAAGGATTTTAAGTACCTGTAGGATTTTAAGGTTTTGAAATGAACAGGTAGGAGAGGAAAACTGGACAGGGCAGATCTTAAATGGCCCTGTGCACTAAAAGCTTGTGTCTTATTCTGAGGATTCAATACTAAAGACAACAGTAACCTACCATTCTTCCACATCATGGAGTTTCCATGTTACTTGATTTTGGAAACAGTATTTCAGAAGACAGTGAACATCATTGTATGTTAGACTACCATGAAGTTCACTAATATTTTAATAGCACTTAAAATAAAGCTCTCTAGGGAGTGAATAGAATATTTTCACATATAGGTGACCAGGAAACCTGAGTCACAACTCACGGGATGGGATGCCAGTCACTTCTTTGTCACCACCAAGAGCATGACCTTATATGACAGTGAGGTGGTCGTGGTCATATGGGAAATCATGGCGTGAGGTTGTGGTGTCAAGCAGTTGAACTGTTTTTAAGTAGGAAGTATGTTGGGGGAAGGACATCTTGCTTTTAGGTTTCCCTGAGGAAGGAAGAAGGTTTGTGTGCAAATAGTTAATTTGGGAGAAGCGAATCCAGAAATACTTGGAAAGGAAATGGAGTCGTGAGAAAGGGGGAAAGTTTAGCTCTTGGGTAAATACGTTACGGTGGGGAACAATCTGCTTGGGAACTGAACATCTGTGCAGAATACATACCTCCATCTTTTCATCCTATGGTGGGGCAGCTGGGGTCTTTTCACAGCCATGTCCCGTTGGCTCTTGGTTGAGGGCTCAGTGATGCCTGAGCACCTCTGCACAGATGGGGAAGGGGAATCTGGCAGCCAGAGACGCCCTCCTACAAAGCAGTGTGGTGCTGCCACAGTGGGAAATCTGGCCAGTGTTGGTGAGGTGGTAGGGATGAGGGGATGTGGCTGGGTCATGAGCAGCATCTGCTACCAACAGGAATGCATCTTCTTTCCTGTTCCTTGTTGTCTGTGCGTTCTCGCCCATCCTGATGACCACTCTCAACTCCTATAGTCATTTTATAAATAATGCCCATTTTCTGTGCATTCTGTAGGAAATTGGGTCTTTTGTTTTCCATGTAGAACATCCATTTCCAGGCATTTGTGGAAAGAAAGTCTCCTTGGATAAAATCCACGTTGTATCCCTTGGGTAACATTTGAGAAACCTAAATGCAAAGATAATTTAATAAAACCATACCCCAGATAGTGTATGAAGGATGCAGGGAGTTTGCTGGCATGATCGTTTTCCACAGAATTGAAATGCTTTTTCAACAATTAATCTGATGCTAAGAAGTTAAGAGAGGTGAGACACAGAAACTGCGTCAGAGAACCTAGTTGACAATGGATGGAATGAAAACTTCATCTTTGTCTTTCTGGGTCATTTTGTTATTTTCAGTTTTTTTAAAATTTTATTCATTTTTTGGAATTACTGATAATGCCACGTTGAATTTTTTATGACTTTAATAATTTCACAGCATGACACTCTCTGTGCCTGTGCTGGTTAGCCTGGAGACACTGTCTGCTTGTTCATTGTGTGGGCAGTGACCTGAAAGATGGACTCTCTGCTGAAGAGCACAAAGCAGGGGACTTCCTTCAAGGGATACTGATTGTCAAGTTCAAGATCCTTCCTCTGTGCCTTTTCTGGACTGCAGATTCTCTTCTATTTTAGCTGCTGGCTCATGTTTATGAAAATTTAATGGTTTGCAGGTTCTGATCTGAGTTCTGCCATTTAAATAATATCACACAAATATTCCACATTTCAATGCCAATCTCATTACATGTTTAGGTCAAAAACAGATCAGTTTCAGAAATTCTGGTCCTTGAATAGGATTAATTTTCCACCAGAGATTATAATTGTTGTGTCTGGATGCTATAAACATTATTAGCTGCTTTTTGGGATTATTCTATTTCTTAAAAGGATTTCAGGCATTCTTCCTGCCAGACCTGTTAAAAATCTGGAAGAGAAAAAACAAACAAACAAACAAACAAACAAACAAAATCATATTTTCTCACTTTCTTGGCCAAGCTAGACACAATCCAGTTCAAATACACAAATTCTCTGCCTACAGCTCAGGCAATGTTCGCTTTAAATATAGGTAATACTTGGATAGATTGCTATGTGTCATCTCCATCTTTCCTTCTCTGAAAGAAGGGCTGGATGAGTTGCTTGTTGGAATAAAGGAGTACAATGGAGAGGAGGAAAACTTCAGAGCCCATCTTTTTTTGCGGGGGGTAAGGGGAGAAGAGTGGTAAAAAACTGCAGAAACTATTGAAAAATAATAATATTGATGCTACCAAATGTCCTCAGATGATACCCACAGCCTATGCTTAGCTAAGATGCTATGCTGCAAGCACTCTTAGAGAAGTTATTGTTGGTGTAGGGTCTTGTCTTTGTGTTTCTATCCAACTAGATTTACTGGTTTCTATTTGTTATTGTCATTATTTTATCTTTAAAATACGGATCACCTACCCATTCTCAAGTCATTCCCACATTACAGCTAATTCACGCTTGCTTTCCTCCCTGTTCTACTCTCTTCCCTTCCTCTTTTTATGTTTGTTTTAATTTTTCCACATTCTCTTTTTAGAAATAGAAGACAATATGCTCAATGAGTCATCTCCCATCCTTTTCTCCTTTCACAAAGCCTGCACCCGACATTTATTCTACAGCAACCATGGCCATTGTCTAGGGTATTATTTTCTCTCTTTCTCTGTCGAGGTATATAAATCTGGAGGTACATAAATCACCTTCCTAGTTATTCCTTGTGTGTTTTCTCGACAGTCCCTGATGGATATTTGAATTTCTTAAAATTATTTGTTATGATAATGAGGATGCATTGTGCATGTTGTCATATAGTCTGTATATTTCAGACAGATTCAGCAAGTGGATTTTCTGATCAGAGTAAATGCATTTCTACTGGTGATCGATCACCCCATTACCTTACATTGGGCTCCATTTTTCATGTGAGAATAACTATTTCTCTGTAGATTTTTTTCCTGTTGATTTTGTCTTCACTTTCCATTGCTGTCAGTTTACTATTAACTGGAGCTTTTGAGATCCTAATTTGCTTTCTCTAGTGGCCACAGTCTGTGTACCATTAGAATTTCAGAATTTGTCATTCCAATGTGATGTGAGGTTGCTTTCCATGTGAGGGCTTCAGGGCAGAACTGAGTAAGCCAGAGATTGATGTGGAGACATGGAAGTTGAAGCTTCTCCTGACTTTTCCTATTTATTGGGTAGCCCTAATTAAATTGGTTCAAAGTATTTCTAAGAGCTGTATATTCATATCCCCACACAAATCCAAAGCAAAGTAAAAACAACCTGTATTTTATTTTTAAGCTATTTTTCCTTGAATTTCTCTAATAGCAGGTTTTAGGGGGAGTTTGATACAATGAAAATACACATAGCTTCTAAGATGCTTCTTGATTTCAGGACTAGTCAAATAAAAACAGATTTATTAGAATATAGAAAAAAGGAAAGAATAGTTCTACTGAAAAGAGAGCAATGAGTCTTGTCTTTATAACATATGTGGATACTCAGAAGTAATTTTGTCTATTTTGTAAATTATTAGTAGATGGCAATGAAGAGATAGCATTAACATTTGACAAACTTTTAATTTTTAGGCATATGTCAGAAATGTGATGAATTCTGTGTAGAATATTCATCTCTAAAGCTTCTATAATCCAAAACTGCTGTCACAGTCAAGATTAAGCTATAGAATATGAGAAATATTAAAACTACTTTGTGTAGACAGATTGAACAAATACTGAGTCATAAGTGAGATGGAAGCCTTTTCTCTCTTCTTTTGTCTCACCAATAGCCAAACTGGAAGGGTTTCACTCACAGCTTTTTATCCTACTATCTTTTCTTGCATGTCATGCTTTTTAAAAAACTGCTTCACTGAAGCTAATTTTGCATATAGGATTCAATCTACTAAAATTTATTATTTTAATATCTTCTGGTAAATTTATCATGTGATGTACCTATTACAGTAAATCAGTTTTAATTCCTCCTTATCATATAATATAGTCATTCACCTCATTTATAGTTATCCTCGCTCCCCATCCCAGCTCCAGACAACCTCTGCTCTATTCCCTGTCTCTGTAGATTTGCTATTTCCTGTAAAGAAGTAGAAATGTCATCTGCTGTTTCTTTCACTTGACGAAATGTTTACAAAGTTGATCTGTATCATAGCATATGACAGAAGCTAGCTAAACACTATTTATTACATTAATTTACCTTACTACTGTTTACTGGCTGATGAATAATTAGATTATGTCTATTTTTTGGCTATTATGAATAATGCTTCTATAAATATTTGCATGCAAATGCGTGGGCACATACTTTCATTTCTATTGGGTGGCAATAGGAATGGCATAGCTGCGTTGTTTGCTAATGGCATACGTATGTATATTTTAAGGAACTGTAAAACTGAATTGTACACCTTATTTTAACAATTTACTGTCAGAGGAAAATGATAATGATAATTTTTTTCACATCTATTGAGTATCTCCTATGTGCCCGGTATTAATGAAAGGACTTAGACAAAGAATTTCCTTCAATCTGTTTAATAACTGAAGAAATGGGCATACAGTCAGATAAATGCAATAAGAGAAGTTTGCCAGCCAAGTTCACTCATGCTGGTGGGTGAAGATGAGGGCACCTGTTTCAGGTTGAAGAGGAGGAAGGGAAAGGTCTGGAGATGGTGGTTCACCGAGTTCCCTAGGACATGTCTAGGGTTGCAGCCCCCAACCCCTCTCCCCTGGTCTAATCTACTTTTCCCACAGTCATTACCACCTACAAAGCACTATGAGATTTAGGAGTTTACATGTGGCTGTTGTCTCTTCTTCCCATGAGGGTAAAGATCTCTGTTTGGTCCATTAACAAAGCCCAAATATTTGCTTAAATGCCTGACACCGAGAAGGCACTCAGCAAATATTTGTTGAACAAACAAAAGTGTGACACTAATGGCTTGATGCAATTTTGCGTTAACACTGTGTCATACTGCAACAGCAGGCGAGATACCCATGAAACATGCAAAATGATAGATGCTGGGAAGAATGGATGGGCTGACCATATGGAAGGAAACTTTTGGGATTGTGGGACTTTATGGCCCAACATGCTGCAGAATTTAGGAATAGACCTGGTTAAATAAGATTGCACTGTACCTAATGGATGAGTGAACACTTTTGGTAAAAACAAAAATAAACAACAACAACAAAAACAAAACAAAAACAAAAAACGCTTTCTACTAAGATACAGAAGGAAGATTGTAGGTATCAGTGAAGAACTTTCAAGTAACTTTTTGGAAATGAGGACTCACTGAAAAAGAAGGATACCATTGGAAAAGTTATTTTAATTAATGTAACAAGGAATAAGGGAGCTGAGTGGAGAGGAGGAAAGGAAAGAAGAGGAAGAGGAGAAAATTGCTTTCTCTTTAGGAGTTGCCCACTCTGTCATTTTGAGGCATTTAAAATATTGTTTTTATTTTCATACAACATTGGTCATATTTGTATAGGTATTGTTCCCCTTTGGGATGACCCTCCCAGCCATAATGCACCTGTAAACCATCACCCTGCTCTCCCTCTACCCTTTCCTTCCTCTGGTCACTCCAATTCCTCTCTCACTGCAAACTGTAGATCAATGCTCACCCCACTGGTCTCAGCTTTTCTCTTTTTTGGAGAAATGTCCTTTTCTTGGGGGAGGACCTGTGTTCAAAGAACCCAGCAGACCAGGCTGCTTAGATTCCAGGAGCAAGTTTGAGTCAGGCAACCAGGCTGAATCCTTCAGAAACCTCTTGTAGGGCAGGTGTGTGGCCTGGGCTACTTGATTTGGGGGTTTCCTGTGGTGGAGACTTTATCTTTTTTTCCTGACCCATGTGATTATTGGGCTTCATGCCTTCCTCATTCTTGCTAGCTGTCTCCTCCATTCCAATTTCTGTCTCCTGGTGCTGCTTCTAAGCCTGGTAGTTCTGGCACCTGGTACAGGGAACCCAACTCCAGCCTCTGGTAGTGGAGAAGTTCCCCAGTAGGGAAGACTTCAGCAGCTGGTTGGTCCAACTCCTCTCTTCTCTCATGGTTTCCGGTTCTGCCAGGGGTCTGCAGTCTCATCTCTGAGGCCCTCTACCCCATTGGAAAAGGAGGGAAATTTGAGGTATTTTTGCAAATCAAAGAGCGAGGAAAGTTATTGACACTGATAACTGTGATTTTAAGCAGTTGAATGTCTTCAATATAATGAAAAAATAAATACCCTTGGTTATGAATGGAAGAATTATTGGGGAATCATTGAAGTGTTTTTTATTCAAATTTATTTAGGCTTTTATTTGAAGGTAAATCAGTCATTTCAATTATGAAGAAAAGGAACCCACCCAAATCAAGATTTATAATGAAACTTTTCTATTCATTTTTGCTACTTTTTTCATTTGTGGTAAAATTTTGTACTGTAATTTAAGGTGGGTTTCTTTGCAGCACTATTTACAATTGCCAAGATATGGAAACAAACCAAATACCCCCAAACTGATGAATGGCTGATAAAGATGTCGTCTATTTGCACAATGGAATATTATGCATCAATCAAAGAAGAAAACCTTATGTCATTTGCAGCAACATGGATGGAGCTAGAAGGAATCATGATAGTGGAAATAAGCCAGAAGGAAAAAGAGAAATATGGGATGGTATCATTTATATGATGGAGTTAGGAAAAGCAATCAAACAAAAAAATGGACAAGAAAAATTTAAAACTGCCAAAAAACATAGAACTGAGGCATGAAGCGAGAGAGGGGGAGGGGGAGAAAATGGGGGGGGCATAAAAGACTGAGGTGATAAGGTGATAGGAGAATCTCGGGGCACACAATGATGATATACACACAGATATATATGTGCAATCAGTAAGAAAGAAATTGAGGCTGGAAAGATTTGCTCCAGTGGTGATTTGGATCCTAGACTGGATGAAAAAGGAATGAGAGAGGTAAACTCATTTAGGAGGCTTCTGCAGGAACTCGTGTGAAAGTTAATGTTGACCTGAAGGATGAGGTAGACAGAGGACTGCAGAGCTGCAACTATGGTACTGAGAAGGAGATGGAAGAGTCAGAGATGTCGCCCATGCTTTCCTTACTGGCAACTGATTGGAAAGGGATACGTTTTTTAAAGTAGAGAACACAGGAGAGAGCATTTTATGGAGTAAGGAAGTATTTAGTTTTGGATTTGTCACTCTTGAGGAGTATGTTTGTCAACTATAACATAGATGAGATGACTTAAACATCAAAAATCCTTTCCTCATGGTCCTGGAGACTAGGAAGTCTAAGGTGAAGGTACTGGAAGATTCCTTGTCTGATCAGGAGACAAGTTTGTGATCTGCAGACAGTTGTGTTCTTGTTTTATCTTTGTGTATAAGAGAGAAAGGGGACTCAGACCCCCTTCCTCTTGAAAGGATACGGATTCCATCACAGAGGATTGACTCTCATGACCTGAGTAATCTAAATTTCTTCCCAGAAGCCTTATCTCTAAATACCATTATGCTGTGGCTTCAGCTATAATGGGGATGGGATGGAACACACAGGCTTAGTTTCTAACAGGGTAACCATGGGATACTCATGGGAGTATGTGTACTTGGGGACTGGTTTCTGGGATAAGATGTAGACTGTTGATATGTGCTTGGTGATGGTGCAGGATGTGTGTGACCCCCATAGAGAGAACTGTAATGACAAGGACTGAGGCCCCTGCTTGAAATCTGGAGAACACTGACATTTGTGAAACAGACAGTAAAAGAAGAGCCCAAGAGAGATGAGAGAGAGTAAAGGAGAAGGGAAGCGCAGGAAGCTGTTGCTAGGGGAGTAAGATGTGAGCATTTCAAGACAGCAGGAGTAAGTTCCCTATCAGTTGCTAGATTTCAATTAAGTGAGAACAGAAAAGGACAGATGGGATTTAGCAACTTGGACATTTTGAGGTGACCACAGCTTTGGTGATATAGAAATGAATGGTGGACAGATTGGAAAATAAATTATTTTTACATGATGATGACTATAAATTATATTTTTTCTAAGACAACTACAGAAAACAACTTAACATAAAATGCCTTTAACTAATTTCCTTTTTTTAATTGAATCTAATTCACATATCATGAGATCAACAAATTTAAAGTGAGTAATTCAATGGCATGTAGTTTACTTACAGTAATTAAATGGCATGCGGTTCATTTGCAAACATCACCTTTATCTATTTCTAAACCTTTTCATCACTCCAAAAGAAAAAATTATGACCAAAAAAATTCATGGCCAAAAATTGCTTCCCATTTCCAGTTTTCCCCAAGCCCTGGAAAATACTAGTTTATGTTTTGTCTCTGTGGATTTACCTATTCTTGGTATTTTATATACATGGGATCATATTATGTATAAACTCCTGAGTTTAGAGTCTTTCATTTTGCATAATGTTTTCAGGATTCATCCATATAGTAACATGTATTGGTGCTTCACTCATTTTTATGACTGAATAATATTCCATTGCATAGATATATCACTATCTGCTTACCTATTAGTCTGCTGGTGGGCATTTGAGTTTTTTCCCACTTTTGGATTCTTTGAATAGAATTGTGCATATAGCTCTTTGAGTACCTGTTTTTAATTCTTAAGGGAGTTACTGAAGTCTAACATAGTTTTTTGAAACTAGTCTTTCATATAACAAAAACTGAGAATGTGTAAGAAACATTGAGCCTTGTACAAATTGTTTATTTACACAGCCTATATTCTTTGAGTACTTTCCATTCTCTTTGAGATATGATTGGTGAATCCACCATCCAGTAAATAGGTCACCAGTTAACATAATTTATATTATACCATATATATATCTAAGACATACATATATAGTATACATCATATATATTACATATACATTCTTAACTATACAATGTATATCCTGTTGTGTTACTGATATATACACACAGTTAGCTTAAAGAAGGACATGACCATCAGAATTGAATTTGAAGTTTTCTATAAGAAGAAGACATTTCAAGTGAAGAATTTGGATAAATTAACTCATGTTAGAGATTAAGGATGGTGTTGGCATGGAGTTGAATACCTTGCAGTTAAATTTTTCTAAAGAAAATAGCACCAGTTACAATCTAGTTGGTGATATGGAAAAGAGACAGACACAAGTTGTTGAAATGAGCTGGAGGCATTGCTAGTTGAACAGCTAGCTGACTTTGAAAATTAAGATTTTATTTTCAAAATCAACATTTACTCATTTCTCAGTAACCACTTACTCATCTCTGTTTAACCTTGTGGATTTTACCTCTCTATTTGGAGACAAGAGTGCAGATGATAGTAAATTTGTGTTCTGAGATAAAAAAAATAGCTTCCTGTGGCTCAATTAAAACTTATCCATAAATCAGAGATTAACAAACTCTTAAAAAGGTGGGACAATGAATACATTTCCTATAAAGCACCATTTCTTACATTTAATTTCCTAGGAACTGCCCACCTCTTCTTAGGAGAGCATGTCTTTGTTCGTACTGAACACTCATTGTTATGTTTAGTTGAGCTCATTTGAGCTCTACCACCCAGTAAATAGTAGATTCATGATGAGAACCTAAATTTGCTAAATCCAAACTCAGGTCTCTGTCCCCCATACATCAGTATGCTATTAGATGTCATCATCTGTGCTTGTGGCTTACTGGAATTGTCTGATGAGAACGATGCTGAGGGGACCACTGATTGAGCAGGGAGTAGAGGTTTCATGGGATAGCAAGACTGCCAGGAGAACAGCAAGGTGATGGGGCAAGTTGCGAGTGCCATATTTTGGCCATCCCTAAATGGTGTCATGTTAGTTCCCCAGAAAGATTCTGAAAATAGACTAACTCCTCTCATGAGCTGTGCATCTGAGGTGAGTCCAGTGAGGATTTAGGGAACTTAGGGAGGTATCTTTTG